>WBNQ01022844.1:10000-16311 GCA_013401375.1 Spizella passerina | reverse complement strand
TGAGGCATCAGTCCCAGAAATTTTATCCAAAGTGCCATTGGGACACCCACATTTGGATGTGTCCAAGGACAGAGCTCCACAGCCTCAACCCTCCCAATAACAAAGTGCTCTGTGAGGTTCAGATGGCACCTCCTGGGATTCCTTTTGTGCCCTTTGCCTCTGCTTTTGTCCCTGGGTACCCCTGAAAAGAGCCTGACTGTCCTCTCAAGCTGTTCTACATTCATGAGCTGCCCCTGAGCCTCCTCTTCTCTCGTGTGACCAATTCCAGTTTCCTGACCTTTCCTTCTCTCTAAATTTAAATTTTAGAGGTACAAGTGTGCTAGGGAGCTGCTTTCTTTATTACAGGCAGTGTATGCAAAAAACAAAATCAACTATTTTATTTGTCTGCATTTTAGCTTAATCCCTGCTATCTCATGGATTCTGGACACTCATAAGTAATAATAACACTTTATTCTAATATGCCACATATTTTGCATGTTAATATCTAGGAGAAAATAGCAGCCTACAGGAAAGCCATTAATCAGAAGCACTAAATGCCAAAAGTAAAAGTTAATGAATTCACCAATGTTTTTTTCTTCTTTTATCCTTGCTGTTATCATTTAGCTGCTTTCAGTTATCTGCAGTTTCCTCTCTTTTCAGAAGGATTTACACAACCCTGCCCAGTTCTAGCATTGAGAGCTTTTAATACTGAAAGAGAAGCAGCAAACAAGAAATATTCCTGGGTGATTTGATTAGAAAAATAAAATCACTATCTGAGAGAGAAAACAGTCTGCAAGGAGCTGGAAATGAGTGTTATAGATGACCAGGCAGACCAGGTCTTCACCAATATGTGAAGTTGGTGTCTTGAGGAAGAAGATTTGATCAATCACTCTTTGCTCTTGGCAGGTAAGAGAAATTCTACAGCAACTGCTATAAAAATCTGTTTATTTTATATTTTTATTTGAGAGAGGAGTTGTCTTAAACTGTGCATGTGTGCAGACACAGGTTTGTTTTCAATTCAGTCCCGCTTCATGTCATTTAAAAATGGAAAAACCATGAAGTGATAAAACCTAAGATTTCTTTTGCTTTGTTTTCATTTTAACACATAAAATAAATATCTTCAGAAAATAACTTTAAGATCTCTGATCTAATTCACTTACTTGTAGTTACTTCTGTACCGTCTCAAAGCTTTGAATATGGACGAGTAGAAATGCTTTTAATTTAATGAGGAAGCACAAAAGAGATTCCAGAGAGAAATAAAGAACAGCTTTTTGGATGCCCGTTTTGTTGGTAAATCAGGACCAACGTGTTGCTTAACTTCTTTCTTAACTTCTTGGTTGGCTTTTAAAAATTGGAAGAGGTCTATCCATGTCTTCCTAAAGAGGTTTATGCCTCTTTAAAAATGCTCCATATTGCAGCTTTTCTGGCTCGTTTGTATGTGCATCTGTACTAATGAAAGTCCTTCCTCAGCATAATTCACAATATGCAGGTCACCATGAAGGACAAAATGAGGCTTTTTCTCTTTGAGAATGTCTTTTTTGCCCTCTTAGAACTATATAAAAACTAAAAGCAGTTAAGACTCAGAAGAGCCTGAAGTAACTAAGGTGACTTGTGGATTCAAAGCAAATATTCAAGGCAGTTCTGATGTAAATTCTCTAATGAGGAGGCCCAAGGCATAAAAACTTGATTTCTACTTTTTGGGAAGCACCCTGTTAAAAAAGGGAACCAGAGAGAATGAATTATGGTACTAATAACAGATTTCAATGTCTTTAAAGACATTGATCTCAAATATTTTTTGATTATGAGGAGTTTTGACTTCTGTAACTGCCATAAAGGTAGAAGTGTTCAGGCACAATGCATTGGAGAAAAGCTGGGTTTTACTTTTATGAGCCTTAAGAGCATGCAGAATTTCACATTCTTAAGAACATTTTATATTAGTTTACTTTTACCCCTAAGTCAGTGCTAAAACCACTTTTTACACTAAAACTGTAGAGGTGGCCAAATCTAAAGAAAATAATTACATATTCAACAGATAAGATATGAAAGAGATGATCATTGGAAGCCTTACTTATAATTAAGTCTTTCAAAGTAATTAAATGTATTACTGAATGCTATCAGATTCATGAAAGTGAGATGAGATGTTCTTCAGGCACTGTTTTCACTGTCATGGACCTCTGACAAATATTTATTTATTCCAGTCCTCCTTGTTAATTCCCAATTCCCTGCTTTTCTGGGAAGATGAATGGTTTTTGTTGAGGATGACATGATATTAATTAGCTCTACCTCAGATATTCTGGATTTTCTGAGGTGACTGTGACTTACTGGCTTCTCCCATCTCAGTGTTTGATTAAGTGTCCAACCCCTGACCTTGATGAGCCACTGTTATCATCTGAGCCTTATTTTTCTTTCTCTCTTATGTTTCCTGAAGGTTTAGTTCCATTTAGTTTTTGCTCTTCCTTCTTTTGGTCTTGTCTATTCCAATTTTGTCTCTAATAGTTTCTGTCATAGTTTCCTTTGCTTATTCCACGTTCCTTGAACTCTCTTCTCTTTTTTCCTACTATCAAATTACTTTTCTTTTCCTACTCCTTCCCTACCTGTATCAGCTGTTTTTCAGACTCCACAGTTTGTGCATGGAACATTCCATTGTTTGTAGGGCATTCCATGTGTTTGGCCAATAAATCTAGCACTTACCTTACACTGCTTGGGGCTCTCTAGCTTCAAATTGTCAATGAAATCTGCAGAGAATGGTCCTGAGCCTTTGTGTTGCGCTCATGAGGTTCTGAAAGGGATTTTGGAAGTAGCTCTTATTAAAACAATACAGCAAAAAATCCCACCCACACCCAATGTTACTTTGGGATGAATAATGCTTGCAATGAGTGATTTGAGAGACCTGGAGTTATGGTGTGGATCTTTTGCATGAGGAAGATGTACAGGTTGTTAAAGAGTACAGCCAGTCATGAGCAAGGGAACATTTGGAAATGCTGGAGAAAAAACAGATGGTCTAGAAAAATGTGCACTAGAAGTAAAAAACTAGGATTTAGTTTTTAATATCATTGGAGATTATCATATCTACAGCTTACATGGCTTTTCTTTCTACAGAAATTAAACAAATCTTTATGCCAAAAATCAGTATTCAGAAGTTGGTAAGTATTTTCCCTGTATTCATTATTATTTTTTATTATGATAGCCTTTTTATAATATCTCAAAGTTAAATACAATGTCTATAACCATGCCAGGCAGGGACTGACAAAAATTTCCAGAACTGTCTTGTGCCAGGAATAGTCTTTACCTGAAGATCCAAAAAGCCTTCCAGGTGACACTGACTGGATCACTTGGCTGGAATAGTTTGTTTCACTGTCTGAGACACCAGGTCCCACCTACCCATTTGGCTGTGGTATGTTTACCTTCCTTTATATCCAAACATCAGAGCAATCAAAAGTTTATTTATATACAAACATCTGGGCAATCAAAAATTGCTACTGCAATTTTTTCCTGCGGAGGAAGTGAATTATTTGCAGGTGATAAAAGAGAGGGAAGAGGGAGAATTCTGAAGGTCCACCCAGATTGTAAATAAATATGAATTCCAACTTGCCTGCAGTGCCTGGGTCACAAACAACAGACCCTTCTTCTGCTGCTGGGAGGGCATAAAAGTAATTATTATCACTTGGTTAATGGAGGCAATATAGCCAAAGTGGTTTTCAGAAGAAGATATTCCTCACACACATGTTAAAATCAACCTACTTGTGGCAGCCATGAAACCACTACACAGAGACTTTGCCACGATTGGAAAAGAATAAAAATAAAAATAACAATACAAGTCATTGAGCTCTGTGAGGGCCTGGTAGGCAGAGCCTTGCATCTCATGGTCCAGTTTGATTACCAGGGACAGTTTAAGAGTCTGCCAGACACCATAAGGGGAAATCTTCACAGAGGACACTGAACATAAGGAATTTTCAACACAGTTTTTACTTGGAAGCTCAGATGAGATTGCTGGGGTATGAGGAGGGTTCTTGGGCAGGTTAGTAGAGAGAATAACCCAAACCAGCCCAGTCTTGAGCTTAGCTCTCAGAAGGGAGAGTTCAGCAATAGTTCTGCTGATGGCAGGCACTTGGCATCTTCACTGCTCCATTCAACTGGGTTATTTACCTAATTGTCTGAAATCCTCTTATTTATGCAAATTTCTCTGCATGGTCCAGAATTTCTCTATAAAAAGTTTTACCCAGCTCAATCCAGCCTGGGATCCAACCTAGAACATTTTATTTTTTGAGTCAGAGGTCATAGAAATACTGGAAATGAAAAGGTGTATCTAAGAGTATGCTGTATTTTACCTGTGAAAAACATACATACACTTCATGTTCTATTCAAAGAAAAACTTTGTCCATGATAAAACCATATCTTCAGTGTCACTAAATATCAAATCAAAATTATGCTCTGTTTGTCAAGGTGATGCTTGGAGAGAAAGAAGGAATATTGAGACCTTTGAAACTGGAGAGAATTGCCGATGTCTCCACAATTGCAGAGCACCTGCAATTACCAATAACACCCAAGGTCTTTTGTGCCCATTACATTCTGGGATGACTATTTTTTTAGCCATTTAAAAAAGGAAAAGAAAAAAACCAAGACCACCCAAAAAAAAAAAATCTCCACCAAAAACTAAACAAAAATGCCCAAAAGCCAAAAAACACCCAACCCCAAAATTTGAAGTAAGCATGAAAGCAATGATTCATTTTCATAGTTGAAGATGCCAGAAGAGAAATTAGTTTATCTTTTAGTTTAAACTAGGAATGAGGGACTGAAGGATGGCATTAACTCACAGGAAGTAGAGGATTTTATTGCCCATGAGTTAGACAGTGTCCCACATTAGAGAAGCAAGTACTGCCTTATTCTAAGTTAATACTTGTTCATTTATTTCTATATAATTTTATTTCATTTCGCCTAATGGAAGGTGTTGGCTTTCTTTCCAAACCTGGCCTCCCTCACACATTTACAGATGAGCTGTTTTCATCTCTGCTTTCACCAGCGTGGTTGCCCTGACAAATGGAAAATCCTGCCAAAGGCCATACCTCTTTGAACAACACACCTTTGCTGTTTGGGAGCCTTTTTTTCTCTCTCTCATTCACACCCTANTATAACCATGCCAGGCAGGGACTGACAAAAATTTCCAGAACTGTCTTGTGCCAGGAATAGTCTTTACCTGAAGATCCAAAAAGCCTTCCAGGTGACACTGACTGGATCACTTGGCTGGAATAGTTTGTTTCACTGTCTGAGACACCAGGTCCCACCTACCCATTTGGCTGTGGTATGTTTACCTTCCTTTATATCCAAACATCAGAGCAATCAAAAGTTTATTTATATACAAACATCTGGGCAATCAAAAATTGCTACTGCAATTTTTTCCTGCGGAGGAAGTGAATTATTTGCAGGTGATAAAAGAGAGGGAAGAGGGAGAATTCTGAAGGTCCACCCAGATTGTAAATAAATATGAATTCCAACTTGCCTGCAGTGCCTGGGTCACAAACAACAGACCCTTCTTCTGCTGCTGGGAGGGCATAAAAGTAATTATTATCACTTGGTTAATGGAGGCAATATAGCCAAAGTGGTTTTCAGAAGAAGATATTCCTCACACACATGTTAAAATCAACCTACTTGTGGCAGCCATGAAACCACTACACAGAGACTTTGCCACGATTGGAAAAGAATAAAAATAAAAATAACAATACAAGTCATTGAGCTCTGTGAGGGCCTGGTAGGCAGAGCCTTGCATCTCATGGTACAGTTTGATTACCAGGGACAGTTTAAGAGTCTGCCAGACACCATAAGGGGAAATCTTCACAGAGGACACTGAACATAAGGAATTTTCAACACAGTTTTTACTTGGAAGCTCAGATGAGATTGCTGGGGTATGAGGAGGGTTCTTGGGCAGGTTAGTAGAGAGAATAACCCAAACCAGCCCAGTCTTGAGCTTAGCTCTCAGAAGGGAGAGTTCAGCAATAGTTCTGCTGATGGCAGGCACTTGGCATCTTCACTGCTCCATTCAACTGGGTTATTTACCTAATTGTCTGAAATCCTCTTATTTATGCAAATTTCTCTGCATGGTCCAGAATTTCTCTATAAAAAGTTTTACCCAGCTCAATCCAGCCTGGGATCCAACCTAGAACATTTTATTTTTTGAGTCAGAGGTCATAGAAATACTGGAAATGAAAAGGTGTATCTAAGAGTATGCTGTATTTTACCTGTGAAAAACATACATACACTTCATGTTCTATTCAAAGAAAAACTTTGTCCATGATAAAACCATATCTTCAGTGTCACTAAATATCAAATCAAAATTA
>WBNQ01022844.1:0-5000 GCA_013401375.1 Spizella passerina | reverse complement strand
ATCATTCTATTCAAACCCTCGTGGCCTGTAACTCTTCACACAAAGCTGGTAATTGTTTCCAGGGGCTAAAATCAAAGGCACAGGTGTTTGTGACTCTGAGCCAGGGTCTCTGAGCCCCCTGCCAGGGTCTCCAATCACCCAGGGCAGCCAGAGGAATGTCCTGGGTCCTGACACACCTGGCCAGCTGTGCTGCTTCTCATTCCAGCAGGGATTTCCTCCTGTGCCTGCAGATGAGGGTGCTGCACACTGAGCTGCAAGGCTTGGGTTTGTCTTATCAGTGTTCTGAATAAGTGATTTTCTAGTGAACGAGAAATAAAATGTGCCAAATCAACAAGCTGGCCCAGGACAAGGAAAAAAACCCCAACATTTATTTTTTCAATTTTTTAATAAGAAATTTCTACCATAAAGCAGTAGATTACTTATGGGAAATACAGAAGTTAAACCCACTGAGTTTTTGTTTTTTTTCCTCACCACCACCATAATTTTCTGAAGAATTATCTGAGTTCGAACTACTCAAGTGAAAATATTTGTATTTGTAAAAGACATGCTCATGCAGAGCAAGCTAAAAGTGTTTGGCCATGGAATTATCCTCTAATTTGATTCAAGGACTTCTTGCTTCATTTAAGTCTACCTCAGTCCTTTGTGTGATTATCATTCACTGCCTTTGGTGTTTGATTTACCTGAGAAAGTCTTAAAGTGGGAAATACCAATCTCTTTATTGAGGCACACATTTCCTTTTCAGAGAAGGGTAATTCCATTTCAGTAACATTGGATGGTTCATATATTAATAATTATCCTGCTCAATCTGAAATTATCACCTAGTGTGTTGTAGGTTACTACAATACTTAAGAAATAAAAACAATAAAAACCACTTTAAAACTTTTAAACTGCCTTTTGGAGAGCTGTGCTTTCAGAGGAAACTGTCTTTGGTGTTTGGTCTTCCTCCTAGAATAAAAGGAATCATGGAAACAGAGGAGCAGGGGAGTCAAACTCAACAACATAATTTGCTAATTGCTCACAAGAAACAAAATAGGACCAGGTACTGAGGTTCACCACCCAGGCTTTATTAATCTCCACCATTTAGTTATTATTTCACTAGCTGGTTGTGTTTTCATCCTTTGTAAATAATTCTCTTCAGTACAAATATGTTTGGAGGTGGATCTTGCCCTAAGTAGTTAATTAATAAATTGGCATTTTAATAAGACAAGTAAAGCAGCCATGAAAAATAATATTTATTAGTGTCCCTTTCATTGGTGAAATGAGAGAGAAGGGAAACTGAGTCATTACTAATTTCTATGTGCTTGAACAATCAGATTCTCTCTGCCAAATATCCAATTTTTAGCCTTTTCTTTACCTTCTTAGCATTTTTTTTGTCATAGGGAAATAAATAGCCTCAGATTGTTGCTCATGAGGGAATTCTAATCTGAATTTTTCTCTGAGATGAGAATTGATAGTATTAAGAAGCAGCAGTTAGAATGTTTGTAACTGAAATGTTTCATTTTCCTTTCATTTTCATAAATTATTCACATCAGGCAGGTTTCTTATCTAGAATGTCTTTAATGACAATTAGTCTCTTTCCCATTCAAANCACAAAGTTGGTAATTGTTTCCATGGGCTAAAATCAAAGGCACAGGTGTTTGTGACTCTGTGCCAGGGTGTCTGATCCCCCTGCCAGGGTCTCCAATCACCCAGGGCAGCCAGAGGAATGTCCTGGGTCCTGACACACCTGGCCAGCTGTGCTGCTTCTCATTCCAGCAGGGATTTCCTCCTGTGCCTGCAGATGAGGGTGCTGCACACTGAGCTGCAAGGCTTGGGTTTGTCTTATCAGTGTTCTGAATAAGTGATTTTCTAGTGAACGAGAAATAAAATGTGCCAAATCAACAAGCTGGCCCAGGACAAGGAAAAAAACCCCAACATTTATTTTTTCAATTTTTTAATAAGAAATTTCTACCATAAAGCAGTAGATTACTTATGGGAAATACAGAAGTTAAACCCACTGAGTTTTTGTTTTTTTTCCTCACCACCACCATAATTTTCTGAAGAATTATCTGAGTTCGAACTACTCAAGTGAAAATATTTGTATTTGTAAAAGACATGCTCATGCAGAGCAAGCTAAAAGTGTTTGGCCATGGAATTATCCTCTAATTTGATTCAAGGACTTCTTGCTTCATTTAAGTCTACCTCAGTCCTTTGTGTGATTATCATTCACTGCCTTTGGTGTTTGATTTACCTGAGAAAGTCTTAAAGTGGGAAATACCAATCTCTTTATTGAGGCACACATTTCCTTTTCAGAGAAGGGTAATTCCATTTCAGTAACATTGGATGGTTCATATATTAATAATTATCCTGCTCAATCTGAAATTATCACCTAGTGTGTTGTAGGTTACTACAATACTTAAGAAATAAAAACAATAAAAACCACTTTAAAACTTTTAAACTGCCTTTTGGAGAGCTGTGCTTTCAGAGGAAACTGTCTTTGGTGTTTGGTCTTCCTCCTAGAATAAAAGGAATCATGGAAACAGAGGAGCAGGGGAGTCAAACTCAACAACATAATTTGCTAATTGCTCACAAGAAACAAAATAGGACCAGGTACTGAGGTTCACCACCCAGGCTTTATTAATCTCCACCATTTAGTTATTATTTCACTAGCTGGTTGTGTTTTCATCCTTTGTAAATAATTCTCTTCAGTACAAATATGTTTGGAGGTGGATCTTGCCCTAAGTAGTTAATTAATAAATTGGCATTTTAATAAGACAAGTAAAGCAGCCATGAAAAATAATATTTATTAGTGTCCCTTTTATTGGTGAAATGAGAGAGAAGGGAAACTGAGTCATTACTAATTTCTATGTGCTTGAACAATCAGATTCTCTCTGCCAAATATCCAATTTTTAGCCTTTTCTTTACCTTCTTAGCATTTTTTTTTGTCATAGGGAAATAAATAGCCTCAGATTGTTGCTCATGAGGGAATTCTAATCTGAATTTTTCTCTGAGATGAGAATTGATAGTATTAAGAAGCAGCAGTTAGAATGTTTGTAACTGAAATGTTTCATTTTCCTTTCATTTTCATAAATTATTCACATCAGGCAGGTTTCTTATCTAGAATGTCTTTAATGACAATTAGTCTCTTTCCCATTCAAAGTAAATACATTTTTAAAAATTCTGCCCCAAGTTTGGTTTTTTCCTTAAATATTTATGTATCTAAATCTCCATGTATGTATATATATTTGCTAAATATCTATATATCTCATATTATGGAGTTTATGTATTTTTTTCTAGTCTTGCTTGGCCACTTCATTAAATGCAATTATTTTACTTAATCGTGCAAGATATTTCCTTGTGAAACAAATAATAACTTTTCAAAATTAATAGGCATGATTTTTTCATTGAGACATTTCCTTTTGGCACCAGTTCTTAAAGTAATACATATAAAGTTGTGGTAAGTTGTTATTCATGAATTTTTTTGGTCAAAATTACAAATTCAGATGGACTTTGCGTGACTTCAGGAATATTACAGTAGTATGCAGTTACTAATTCCTTTTAAATTTATAGAATCCAGCTTCTATATTTCCCTCCAGTTTACAATTTTTTTTTTTTTTTGGGTTTTTTTGTTTTTTTGTTTTTACCTAACAGATTTGAAAGAAGATTTGAAAATCTTCTGGGACACAAATGCTGAGTTATTGTTGTCAGTTGGCCTCCGTAGCTGTGAATTAATTGATTTTTTAATACAGAAATTCTTTCTGAAGTGTACTGTGGTTGACATTAAATATTTGCCATCCATAAGCTCTTTCCCCCACGTGTGTGCTAAGCCATGCTGGGTTTATTTGGTCAGAATCACTTATCTTCACTCAGTCTTGGGTCAAAATTTCCCCTGTTTAAACTGTCCATGATCTCAACAGCACCTCAATACCCACAAAGCAAGTAAAACTGAAGGGGAAAAAGCATAGCTGGACTTTCTGGAAGGTTCTTTTGTTCCTTGCCTCTCACTTTTGCAGGTGAACTCAGCTGAGAACTCAAATTCAGCCCCTGGCTGGGTTCCTCAGTGCTGAGCTGATGTTGAATTGTCAGCCCTCCTGTGCACACAGGTTTTTCTCCAAGTCCAGTCCCTGTGGTTTTACTCATAAGAACTGTAATGAGTCTGGGTTTTAACAAAGCTTTTAAATTCATCCTCAATTTCAGTAGCTGTTACTTTTATAAGATTCACTTCCTGCATCCTCTCTGAGCTCCTCAGTGATTATTTTCACCCTGCTTTCCCTTACATTCAGGATTTCATTACTCCTTAAGAGACAAAAGGAACACCTAGAAATGTAGCTGATTCTGTTGATAAAAATCTACTAAAAATTACAATTTTTCAAACCACAAGCGAGCTTTACATGTACTCCACCTGAATCTGTAACCCCACAGAGGCTCCAAGGCAAGAGAGACTTAACTGGAGAGCAGTGAACTCCCAAAATCCAGAATTAGTGCAGTGGTCTCAACAGAGCTGATCAGCTGCAAGCTGCAAATCTGTGCAATGGCTGGGATTTTACAGTGCAATCCTGATTTTACACTCTGAAACTCTATTGATGAGCTTTTCCTGTTGGGCTTTCCCTATCGACCTGCCCTCTAAAATATTTTGAATGTTCAGCACGAGGTTTTGGTGGCAAAATGCTGCTGTTTCTTGTACGGTTTTTTATTACTTGAGAAATGCTCTGTAGTCTAAGGAAGTGTTGGAAATATTTTGGAACAAGGATGAAGCTTATTTCCTGTGTGAGCCTGTGCTAATTCTACAGGATCATGGTTTTATTCTACAGTTTCATTAGGCTCAACAGGAAAGAAATTTTGATTTCTCTGTCAGTGTCAAGAATACATCGAGTCTTGTTTTTAAATGTAAATGGAATTACTTTAAAATTAGTGAAACTTGTAGTTTTCAAGAAAAATCCAACCTAGACTATGACTCAGGGGAACTCCCCTGAGTTCCCTTGTGGAATGATAATATTGTTTGCAGGACCTCCAATTTTTAT
>WBNQ01022840.1:13802-31238 GCA_013401375.1 Spizella passerina | reverse complement strand
AATGACTTCTGAAAGCTAAAATAGTGAGTAGTTCTTTCAACTTTTGATAATCAGGAACATCTCTGCAGGTGTTCAGGATGGGATGCTACACTGAGCTGAAGGTGAGATACTGCTCCCCACCCAGACTGTAAGCATCCAAGTAGGAGAAAGTAAATCCCACTTTTCCTAATACGCCAAGGAAATTGCATCTCAGCTAACCCTAGGAAGTCTCACCCAGACACACACAAATTACCTTCTTTGTTTGACCTCTTTCCTATCTATTAAGCAGATGTACTGGGACTTCCCCCAGTTTCCTTTTGGTCTCTTTCATCTTTTCTTTTTTTTTTTTTCCCTTTGGCTTCTATACTCCATTATAAATAAAAAATTCCTAATTATTTCTGATCTAACCCTTTAAGACTTTCACATGATGATGACACAGTAAGGAAATGAAAGAAGAAAGATGTATTTGTGAATTGATCTGGTCACCCTCAGGCTTTGAAGTGGGAAAAATTTAGGTCCAGGCAATCCATTTCTGATGTAAATGTTTCAGTCATATATCTGGAGCCCCCATTAGCAAAGGGGCAATCTGTCATAGGCTGTCCCTATATGAGATGCTTTGTGCCCTTGTTCTGTGAAGAAAGAAAGAGTTGTCAACGCAGGAGGTGACTATTAAATTGGGAAACTGAAAACACCACTAATAACCTTCATTAACAGGAAGAGAATTCCTTTTTTTTTTATTAACCTAGAAGAGAAACAGAGAGATTTGGTTTTATTGATATCTGTAAGATGAAAAGAAACAAAAATCCCAGTCTCCAGATAAGCATATTTTTGTGCAACATGAAATGTGTAATTCCTTGGAAACAAATACACAGATAAAAACTAAAAATGCTTGAGGGCATCTTTAACTTATCAGCATAGGAAAAAGGGAAAGCAAATATAAATGTCACAGAAGATATAACCAAACTTAAGAGAGCATGCATTGTGGTTAAATCTTACGAATAATGTGCTAACGATTAAGTTGCCTACTAATAACTCACATTTTAAAGTGGCAACACACAAATTGGATGAAAAGAACCAAAACAAATTCATTAACAAAATAAAATTGCAATCATACTAATACAGACCTGTATCTGGTGCAATTTCTGCTCACCTGTTTAGGAGGCAGTTAGTCAGAAAAATATTACCTTAGTCTTACTTTTTTAAATTGCAAGCAAAGCCCAAGGCTGCAGTTTTTTGTGGGAAGGGTTTGACCTCTGTAAAATCCCACTGGGCACATTAGACAGACAAATTTTACTAAAACTGATGTCAGATTATAGAAATCACTATTCTAGCAGCTGCTGTTCTTGCTGATGCACTACATCAGCTTTTGTTTCATTGTTACTATCATATGACAGAGCTGAGGGAGCTTCCCCTTGAGAATCCTGCTGCAATCCCAACCATTAGCATAAACAGCTGAGTTTCTGCCAGGTTTGGTGACCCTGCAGAGAGCTGCTGCAAGCTCACTCGAGCTTGGAAAGCAGCGCTGTCCTGTGGATGCTTTGCTGATCTTTTGTCCTGGCCTTTGATACCCCTGGTGAAAGGTTGGAATAAAGGAAGCTAAAAATTGCATCTTTTTCTCCAGATGTCATAGTGGAGCCTGTGGGCAGGCACATTGCTGTTATGTCCATTGCTCAAATTGATTTAAATTTTACAGTGTCTCTTTAACGAGGTGGGCCAGTGGCTGCTGCCGGTGATAGAGATGCATACATGGGAAGGCAGGGTCCATGGGAACCACGTAGGGTCTTCCCTCATTTTTCTAGTAACTCCTGCACCAAAAAGGCCATGTTTTGAAAGACTTTTCATAATTCCTGGAGAGAAAAAAGTGAGGAGGGACTCTTTCCAAAAGTGCTTCTTGGAGCTTCAGCTCTGGTAGATGCATGTGATGCTGTTCAAGGCTGACCTCTGGTTCTCTGGGTCTTGTGAGCAAAGGAAGCAAGCCCCAAGTCCAGCATAACACAAGACCTGAGAAAAGCTTGATTAGCTTCTGAATTCCTTTATTTTCCTGCCAATTGAGAGGTCGTATGACTGGGGCAGCTTGATTCTGTAGCATCTAATTCCTCCAGAAATATTTCTAAAGAAACTTAGTTATCTTTGTCTCCACTTGTCTGGAAAAGGCACTGAACTTCTGATTCAAACATGTCCAGCATCGTAATGTGCTGGGGAAGATCTCACTGGCATTCACAGTGTCTTCAGGCACTACCAGTTGTATTTGGATTCAGATTGTAATTTAACTTTTCCTCAGCATATGTTGTATGTTTCCAGCAAACCTAGTTTGGTAGGAAGACTTCATAAGATGGTTTTGCAGAACGCAAAAATATTAAGTCAAAAATATTAAGAGTTTCAATCAAAGAGAAGGGAAAGTGAAAAGGGGGCGCGGGGGAGCAGGGGGGAAGTGAGATTACCAAAAAGTTCAAAATGTTTCCTGCAATTACCAGCTGTTTTCAATGTACCTAAGGGTTGCAATATGAACTATGTCTTGAAGCAGTTCTTGAACCTTCACAATACAGATTTTCAGATATATTTGTTTATGACTGAGGCTTACTGCATAATGCAAATAATGTAGCAATACAGCAGCCGTGAAGCATGACATGAAAAATACGATTAATGTCAAGCTCACAGATCTAGTCTCTCTGTGATACATCCTCAAAACGCCTTTTGCCTCTGAGTTACACATTTGAAATCAGGAAGACATAGCCTAATTTTCATTATCTTTGGATGCTCACAAGTGTTTAATAAGAATGAAACTTATGCAGGCATTTTCTCATAAAGATCAAATCTCGCTTGAGAGACCTGATAGCTTTTCTTTGTTGGCTCTTAATTCTTTTGATAAATTAGCAACTGAAAAAAACATGGTGGGGTAATTTAAATTAAAAACAGCAACAACATTTGATACAGTGCCTTGAAAAGCCTTGCTCTTAAAATTAATTTATAATAGCATAAACATTGCTATGCAATTTGAAAAATGTGAGCCTTAAGCATAACCGAACTGGACATCTATAAAGTTTTCACAACCAGAAAGCCTTTCATCCTCCATGGGAAAAACTTTCCAAAACACAGTAAATCTTTGTTCGTAGAGCTGTGGTCCAGACATGAGAACTCAAGTCTTCTTAGAAAATGTTATCGGCTCTCTAACTGTTCAGGACATGCAGCCCAGTAAGACTTCCTATATGATGAAATTTGGCTAGATCAATATTGCCTGACCCCTTGGGAGTTCTAGGCTTACCAGGATTCTGTTATTTGGAGTGTCTTCAACTCCCCGACAGACATGCAGCTTTTTTTCATTAATTTTCCTTGCTTCTTCAAAATCCACTACACCAGATTCCTTTGCTTGATCCTGTTTTAATTGCATACAATTATTTTTGATATCATTTATGATTACTATAAATAAATAAGTTTTGTGCATAGGGTGCCAAGATTTAGACATGCTCCCCTCTATTCCAGTCTGCATGATGCAAGAGGAGCCCTAATTTTCAAAGGAAGAGCCTTTGCAGCAACCCCCTTTGAAGTATGCTAAAGGTACTTTAGAAATGCAGGTATTATTAATCAATATTATGTCACTGGACTGTTGAGCATTTTCTGCGTTTCTAGAGCCTGTGGCAATAAGGGTCATATGTTCTTTCAATAGCAAGTATACCTTCAGACACATATATCTTTGAGTTAAGTACACTTTATTATGAACATATATCAAATTACATATGTATTTTCATGTGTCACTGTTTTGGACAGTGATACATTGCAGCACAGTAGTCACAACTTCAGCAAATAAAAAGGATATTCCTCATCTTTGAAATGTTTTCAGAATTATTCAGTCCTTTTTGTAATGTAAATAAATAAGGCAAGAGGTTATGTGGATTGTGAGCACTCTATTCTGGTACAGGCTGTAACAGGACAGAATTCCCAATGCCAGGTGAAGGCAAGGTGGCTTCTCTCAGTGTTACAATGAATGACATTAACTGCTTCCAATTAAAGAGGCTTTACCTAGAGAAGGTTAATTGCCTTGTCTTGGGAGGTGAGAAAACAATCTGTGTTCTTAAACAAGCATCCTCTTGGGAAATAAAAGAGGAAAGGAAGCTGTCAGGAGGACAATACTTTTGCCCTTGTATTGTACGGCCCAGAGACCAAAAGGGTCAACTCTTCCTGAGTCTGGGGACTGACTTTTTGACCTCCAGAAGCAGCTCAGTTTTTTAAGCTTGTCTGAGAGGCCATCATTAAGATATAGGACAAGTTTGGTGGGGCTGGACATGAAGCTGCATTCACCCCCTCTGCCCACCTAGAAATCTCACTGTGAGCCAACTTAGGCTGCTTAGATTAGGGATGTTGCTCCGGAACATCTCAGGGAATAGACATCTCTCAGGAAATGAGAGTTTGCTGTGACCAATGGATTTTCAAATGTGGACAGACACTTATTAGTACCCGTCTGAAGTTTGTTCAGCAGTGAGATCTCATGTGAATAAAAGCCAACCGTGAGAAAAGTTACCAATATGCTTAATGACTGTTTTATGAAGTCTTAGACTTGTTCTAACCAAGATTCTACAAATGTGCACCCTTGGGTGCTTCCTATTTTGATTATCATTGATACAAGGCTTGGAGGAGAGCTTTGCAGATGGACTTCTCTGTGACTCTGGCATTTATCAGAAGGATCTCATTGAGCAGATGCCTATGGGCATGCCAGCTTGCTGAGGGCAGTCACACACTGGCTGCATCTGCGCCCAGGGCTGGCAGGACAGAGCCAAACGCTGTGCTTCTGAGGCTGAGCCACCTCCATGGCTACAAGTAAACAGCTCATGGGCTGAGCCAGCATGTATGACAGCAGCCAGGCTGGAGGAGAAACTTGTTTTGATGAGCAAGACAAAATCCAAAGACCTTTCTTCCCACCTTGCTTTCCACAACACCTTTGGTGCTCTTGATTTGTAGGTCTTTCCATGAACACCTTAATCATGCTCCACTGATTCTGATTGATGGTCTCCAGTTCCGTAATATGCAGCCTTTTTTATATGATGTGTGATTGCATGACTTGCAAACATGGACAAGGAATGCATTCCTGCTTTGTTGCAGGTGACAAACATTCCCTGACATGGCAAATTCTCTGGACAGAACAGGGACAACAACTTACCCATGGGAAATGCCCAATAATACCCTCACTAGATGTCAGCTGTGAGACCCACAAATTTACCCACTGCTGATCAGCAACACCTAAAGCCAATTCTGTGCTGAAAAACTTTCCATCTGACACTTTAACAGCCATTTTCAAGCACTGAATGAGCGCTTGACTGCTCTGACTCTGCCTGAGCATATTTACTGCCTGAGGTGCACTTGAGAATACTACCTAAAAGACACTCATCCCTCGCATCCCAGCCAACTCTTCAACCATTGTAGGAGTCTCCCTGTACCCCAGAATGTATCCTCACTCTAAGCTATCTTCTTGCCTCATGTGTTTCCATGAAAATTTTCCATGTTTATGAACCCACATTTTCTCATGAGAAACTGTTTCATCAAAGCATTCCCTGTCAGCTGCAGTTTTCTTTCACTTCAAAGGCAAGCACTGTGCCAAAGACCTGCATGCTGGGAAATTTCTGAGTCAGATGTCTTGTCTCAAATGTTAAAAGGAGTCTTTCTGGGGGGGGTGGATTGTAGACAGCACATAATGCCCAGCATTAAGTATGGGTAAATCACATTAAACTAGAAAAGCATCAACAATATGTAAGATTTAGCACTGCCTGAACTGTGACCCAGAGCCATCTTTTTTTTTGCTTATCATAAACTGTGGTGTCATCAAAGTGTTGACTGTCTAGAGTAGTGTTTAAACCCATATACTTACTAAACTCCCTGTATTTGCTTACAAATAAAAAAAAGAGTGTGCGTGTGTGGTGTTGACATGCTGGATTGTTAGCATGTTTATCTCAGTCTGGAAACCTGGAAACATCTTGTTCTGGACATGTGCCGACTCCCATGTTGTGTTGGAAGTAGAGGTCTGGCCCCTGGAGAGGCAAAGACAGCCATGTGCAATTTTCTGCATTCTCTTGTAGGAAAATACACCTGCATCCTGATTTAGGAATGACATTCCCCAGTTTAGTGTTCCCACTGACACACCCCAAACCATGCACTACTCACTTGCTCCCTTCTCCCCACCTCCTGTGGTGTGATGAAAAGGCAAATTGGAGGCACAAAAGGTAAAGCTTTTGGGTTGAGAAAAGAAAAAATTACTGGAAACAGCAATGAGATAAGAAAATAAAGAGTTACAGCAACAATACTAATAAAAGCATGTGCAAGAAATTAACAGTTTGCACGTGAGGTCTCACCAACAACTGACTGCTCCTTCCACCAGGCTACCCCGTCCCCTGTCCCCAGAATATGAGTGGGGTGGTACAGAATAATCAGATCCTACCCATGCCCCCTCCTGCCTACTGCAAAAATTAGCACTGTCCTGGCCAGAGCTAGGACAACCTGCCAAGACGAGCAGGAAGAGAAGGTAAAAACACACCACCATCAAAAATATTTCAGGAAAGTGAGGTACCCTCTCCAAATCACAGCATTTGAAATTGTTCAGCTATGTCTGCTCAAAGTCACTGCTTTTCTGGTAGGCAACTGGAGAATGTGCCAGGGGAGACAGGGCTTTGTGTCAAGTACATTGGGGACATAACTCATACATGGCTTATATTCATAGAAAGTACTGCCAAGAGACTTCTCAATAATACTCTGACAGAAGTCAAGTAGGCTTTCCTCTTCCAGAGCAAGTTTATTATACATGCTGAGATAAGGATTAGCGCCCCTCATCATCATAGTTCACATTTTTATGACAGAAGAATACCACTGGCTTCTCCAAGTAGTTGTCCAAGGCTTCCTTTATCTTCAGGTACTCAACCATTTCGTGTTCACAAGATTTTTTTTTTCAGCTCTTACAGCAAAAGCCTTACTTATTGATAAAAATGAAAGACTAGCTAGATTTGGAGATGTATAAATATACATACATACATACACATATTCTGTAGGTCAGTGTACCAGCCTAGTCTAAGCTCTCAGAAATACCACTAAGTCTTTTATCTTGAAGCCAGACTGCCTCTGGTAAAGCCTTTTGGGCCAGTGTGTGTTCAAATTTGTGCTACTTATAATCTGATTACATCACAGCTCCCTCTGTAGACTGTCATTCCAAGCATGGATCTAGATGATGTTGAACAGCATTAAACAAAGATTAAACATTTTAAATCAGCAGGTCTGGATAACCTGCACCTGTGATTTTTAAGACAACTAGGAGCAAAGATGATGATTTCTGTGTACCGGAAAACTTCCAGCAGTGTCCAGAAGACTGGAAGAAAGTCAGTGGCGTGTCAGTATTTTACAAACCCATAGCAGGAAGCTTGGATATTACAAGCATATCAGAACTATTTGGAAGCAAAACAAAATGTTGAATTGTGAGTTTAGGGCTTGATTTTATGGATAGAAAGAAAGCTGTTTCAAATCAAGATTGGTTTGTGGAAAACAAACCTTGTCAAACTAAAATATATTTTTGTAATGGGACTGACCATTGCTGGAGACAAGTTATTAAAGTAAAGGGAGATGACATGGTACTACTACTTTTGCAGAAACACTACATCATCAGAAATTTCATGTTTAGATTGAGGGTGTAAAATTTAAATAAATATTCAAATTGCTTAGCCAAAAACTGTAGAAAGTGTTCCAAAAAGACTGAACGCTTCTGACAAAACCTTCTTTCCTCTGCTAATAATTTTGAAACACACGAAAAGGTAATACCCATATTGGTCACCCATGCAAATGGATAAATGACACAAAATCTAATAATAGCAGGATAGTGATGGCTTTGCTTGCTGCTGAGCAGCTCAAGTTATGCAAATATGCAAATATTGTTCCAACAAATGAGTAAAGGATAGTGGCAGGTAAGTTCACCAATAAGCCTTTCTTTGGGATGTTCTTTCTCATATATTCTCTCCTAAATAGTCCATGGCATAACGCTCAAAAATAAATACAAGTTAGTTGTCTGCTGCACACCAGCAGTACGCACCAGATGTTTGAGAGCTGTGAACACATTTAAAATGCCATTTTACAGTGTCTGATTATTAAACAGGATGAAAATGTTGGGCTCTATGCAGGAAGCTGCAATGACTATCTTATCTGTGAAGGATTCATTTAATTTGTGGCAGAATGGCTGCATTTCCCCACTGCCAGAGAAAGCAGAGGAAATTAGCATGAGCACAGCCTCACTGAAGAGGATGGGAGAAAGCTTGTGTTCATGCATTCATAGAGATGTTGGGTTTACATTGGTGCAAACTCACCAGACCTGTAAATTGAGAAAAGTAGATGAATTCTAGTTCATCCTGTGTGGGCTTTCCCATGTGGAATGAAATTGGTCTTATTGCATTTGTATTTAATTCACATGTGGGTGTAGCAATCACCCCCTCAGAATCAGCTGACAGTTTTCACTAGCTGATACCTTTGTGTCCTGTTGTGGATGACTCCATGAAATACAACCACAGTCAAATGGACATAAAGGATCAAAGGTGCCTAAAAAGGCTCTGCTCCTTGACTGAGAGTTGCCACCATGAAGGTGGGAGATGTGGAATTTATTTTACTTTTCGTGGGTTTGAAAAGCCCAGGTTTAGGGATGGTTACATCTCTAGTTTTCTAAGTACTGCCTGCCAGCACCTAACACCAGCCAAAGGGTGCATATCTGAGATCTGCAAAGGTACTTGGGCACCTTATATCAGCTTCCCATGGGTATCCCTGGAGACTGGAGATGGAGACAAACCACTGATCGCTGAGCGTCTTTCCTTACATAAGAAGGTGGCCACTAACAGAGCTACACATGTGTATTAATGAACTCTAGGAGGAGAGGCACAGCTTAATTTGGAAGAGAGAGTCCTTTATTTTTTATTCACTGAAATGAATAAAATTATCTATTCTAGCCACCAGACTCCTCTGGTGGTCCCAGTAGTTCTGCATTGAGGTATAACACAGGGCAGCTCAGGATGTGATCTTCACTGGTGTTTTAATTTGGATCAGGAGTTATTTTTAACTGCATGTCGCAGTTTAGCGTGCTTTGGGAAGCACTACTGGAAAACACAAGCTAGGTTCTGCTGGGATTAACCTAAACCAGACACTGCAGATCAGGTCTTCCTGATCTTCCATCCACAAAAAGGGATGGTACTACAACAGCTAGTCTGAAGTGAAACCTTCAAAAACTTGCATATCACAAACATCAGGTCCTCTACCAAAACTGATTTGCTTTACAGCTCACTCTTGCTGTGCTGCATGGCTGCTGCTGCAGAAATACTCCCTGGCTAACACCAGCTTAGGGTGTTCATCATGTCTGAATGTCTCTGTGTTTAAAAAAATGGCATTTTCTGTCTTCCAGCTGGAACTGAAAGAGAAGAAAGAGAAGTATGCCCACACTACCAAAAAAAATAAAACACCTCCCCCCAACCCCCCCCAACCAAAACTGAAAAATACCCCAAACCAATTAATTTGGGACTAAAACATACTCTTCAAATAAATCTTGAAATAAAATGAGGGATAGAGAGTAGAGATAGAGAAGACAGAAACATAACACCACAAAGTGTTCCTTAGAGAAAAATCTTGAGCCTCAGCACATTGAGTGTGTTCTGCAATGGGATTGCTTATTCCTGTCCCAAACCCTCAGTGTTTCTCTCTAAAGGGAATAATTTTCTAATGTGCCTGAGGAGCTAGATAAGCATGTGAAAGTATAACTTTCAAGTCTTTTTCATCAGGAAAATGGAGTTTTACTTTTTTTTTTTTTCTCAAAAGTGGCTGCTTAAAAAAAAAGCCAACATTTTTTTTAAGGCTGTAAATTGGAGAAAACTCATGAGATTTTCATTTTTCAGAAGTTTCCAGGCTATGAACATTTTAGTGTTTAAAATCAGAGGGNAAAAAAATGAGTGATTTTTAATGTACCTAGTTTCTAAAAATATATCTGTTGAAAAACAGAGAAAAGCTATGATGTACTTTGAATGGGATAGAGGTAACTAAAACCCAGATGCATAAATAGAAGTGAAAATATTATAATGTTTAGGAAGAACAAACCAGTGGAAACCTATAAAAATATTCACATGACATTTTCAGTCAACTACACGTTATCAGTTAATAGATGTGCAATAAAATTCAGGTAAGAAGATGGCACTAAAAATCCAAAGCTATCATTTAGTAACACTGCTCTCTACCTTTTTAGCAGCCAGGATTTTTGTGCATGGACTGTTCCCTTGGCAGACAGAGAAATTCTTTCTGTTGTATTTTCTTTCTCGCCTGCTTGCTGCTTCCTGTCTGCATGTGATGATGAGATGTCACTTCAGCACACAGCCTGGAGACATCTGACAAGAGCCACTGCACCAGCCCAGCACAAGCTACTCCCACTGCCAGAACCAGGACACCTTGAAGATAAACACATCCGACCTGCAGTCTAACATGGAAAATGTTAGCATTGATGCTGTGGGTGTGGGAAAGCACTGCACTCAGGAAAGGAGAGGGTGCCTGGCTGCCAGCTGATGTTGTCCACGGGGCTGTGCCAATGCCATCAGCCTCAGAAGTGCTGAGGTCTCCCCCGCTGTAAAGCAGAGTGGAAAATTCAGAGTGAGTTCTGATGCTGCCTCAAAGGCTGAGATGGTCCACTGCAGAAAGCAACCTTTCTCTGTCTTTCAGACCACAGATATAATGAATTCCACTAGATTCCTTGTCCAGTGTCTGTGGAAGTCAGTAACAATCAATATGGGAGGCAGAGTGGCTGCATTGAAGGTCTGGAGTGAGGGCAGTGGTCATGATCCTGCACTGGGGTGTGTGGGCGGTGGGACATAGAGTGCAGAGGTGCTGTGGAAGGAGCAGATTGTCTGTCCACAGCAAAGGAGAAGCTGGGGGGCCTGTAAACATTCTTGCAGCCACCTCCTTGCCCTCCTGCCATGCTCTCTGACTGCCACCAGATTGCTGCAGCCATCAGTAGTGGCACCTCAGCAAAATTAATTTAATCTCAGGTGATGAAAGTGAGTCATGTCCATTTTAACATCAACTTGTAGTGGAACCTCAGGAGAGTCTAAGAATAAAGTCTGTCTTCCACTGGGCACCAGTGCTTGGAAAAAAGCTGAAAGGTCATTTATATCATTCTTCTGTGCTAAGACACATATAGCTTTCCCTAAACAATTTACAAGTGGAGTTTGTCCAAGGGCATTTTTAGGGATCCCTTGTCTCCTTCAGCAATGTATTCTAATGCTTCAACACTGAGAACAGTTTTCCTATTGCCTAACATAAATCACTTTTGTTTCTATGTAAGCCCTAAACTCTTGCTCTGTCCATCCGGGAGGAGAGGAAGTGTTTGCTCTGTCCTCTTCCCACCTACTTCTCACACATCTGAAGACTGTTATTCCATCTCCCTCACATCTTCCCTTGTTGAGGCATCTATGACAACAGCAATGTTCTTGAAGGTTTGTCATCAGCAGACACTGAAAGGAAAATCAATCAGATTGACAACTTGAGGGAAGTGAGTTCTTTGGCCTGCTTGTAGCAATGAGTTTCCTGGCTGACCAGAGTATTGCTGTGTGTACAGGGGACAGGGAGGAGGGAATAGCTATGGGCTGAACAAATTGGGAGGGCAAGCGAACACTGGTATGAACTTATCTCTACCTGTGGGACATCTTTTATGGTACTTTTCTATGGCAACTGAGGAGACAATTTTCAGAAGTGCTTATCCAGTAAATGTAAAAAGAAAGACAAAGCCAGCTTCAGTAAGGACTTAAAAGTCCTCCATCATTTTTGAAAGTCTTTCTCTACATGCTTGTATCAGAGACTCTAGGGTGGAGCTATGAGTCCTGCTCATGCAGGATAGTACATGAAGGAAAGATATGGCAATGGACTGTTTCAAAATATCAAATTCCCCTGAATGAAGACATCAAAGCAGACTTAGTGTCACCCAGGCTAAGCTTCTGGTGGAGTGGAGATTCCCTGCATTTCATACACCACAGCACAGGCTCTGACGCCGTCACCCCTAAGAGTCATTCACTGAGAGGCAATTGTTCAATGCGAACAAGGTAAACAGCACAAAGTAATTATTACATAGTTTTAGTTCACACACTCATCATTTGATGTTTAAAATAAAAACTTAAGTGTAAGAGGGTCAGAATGCAACAAAATCCAGAATTACAAGTGTCATGAAGGGCTACAGTAGAATTAGTGTTAGGTTGTATTTGATTCAATGGTTTTATTGCAAGATCATTGTTCAATAAAATGCTCAGACATTTTTGCTGAATTAAAGCTTCAAAGTCTCACTTCAGTATTGGTTTTATTTTTTAAGTCAATAATTTATGAATAAGGCATATGCTGCCGTGTTAATCGATTCATTATTTCATGCAAATACCAGCAAATAGATTTAAATATGATTAATTGAATTATGTTAATACTAGCACAGATGCATATGCTTCCATTAACTTGAAGCAAGGTATGAGCTAGTATTTATGAAATAGCCTCTGGCAACTGGGAAATTTTTAAAGAACACAAAGACAGTAAAATTCTGGGAACTGAGTGACAACTATACAGTGCACAAGTGCAGCAGATCCAATAACAAAACAACCAGCTTTTCAACTTATTTCTGGCTAAAACCAGTGTGTTTCTCAACTGTAATGTAAGATAAGAAGATGGCAGTTATTAATTTCAATGACTCATTAAATATTAGAGAACAAGGGAATATAGCTTCAGCTTATCTCATAACCACCATAATCAATGTGCCCACAACTTGAAGGAACACTCTTTTGGCACTGACTGTCAAAATAAGCTATAGCTGAGAACTGGCTAGGTTTCTGATTAAAATAATCTGTCAAACAGAAGCAAATTAACCCTGTAGTAAAACTGATGCCATCACTTTGATGGGTAAAATTTGTTTACTATATGAAATTCTGTGGTCAGTGCTGTGATAATATTCTGCAGAGCAATGCAAGGAGAGGTGTCACAGTCTGTCACTTTCCTCATGCTTTGAGGAATTGCAGGGGGTGAGATTTTGTTTGCTTTTGCACACAAACATACACTTGCACAAATAATCCAAGACATCCTCACTGAATATATTTCAAAGTTGCTTTTTATGGGTGCCATAACATTGTTTTCATTCATTTCATTGAAAAATACAAACATGCCAGAGTACAGCAAATTCTATTTGCAAAGCTTATGGCCTGCTGAAGCAATATGTTAGTATGATTTGTCACAACAATAGCCTAATTTGCCTGTTTTAGGAAAGAAAACATAATCCTCTGGCAACATGCAAAATATTTTATTTTCCCCATGAAAATTAAGGCTGTATATTGAAGAAGAAATGTATCCCTATTACCAGGGCTCTAAAAACAGACATGTAAGATTTTTCCTCGGTTTCTCCTTTGACAAATTTTTCCTTAATCTTGCTGTATGTGTAAAATTGTGGTAGTGCTACTTTCTATTACTCTTTGTCTTGTATTTAGACTGTAGCTCTGTAAGACAAGAGCTGTTTCTTTTTATGTGCAGTACTGCCAACTTAAGATGTTTTTCACATGTCTCATGATATTTGATGCTTTCCACAGCTCTTGTCATTATGTTAGAATCTCAGCATTCATTAAAAAAGGAAAGTTCCAGTCCTAATGGCTGTAGATAAAAGCTCAGATACGGGCTGTGCATATACAGTAATCCTCAAAGAGTAGAAAAGAAGAGGATAACAAACAGGAGCCCTAATTTTATAGCTCCTGGTAGATCAGTGATTGCTTGTCATTTTTTAGCTGATTATTTGCAATTCCTCAGTTTGGGGGTTGCTTCCTTAGCACGTACAGCACAGAAAATGAGGCCATTCTCACCTTCTGGGGTTGATGGGACAACTGGAGAGTACCCCTGGTGGGGCCTCAGTCCTGCCTATGGACATGTGAGTGAACCCCAACTTCTGGGCAAAGGCTGCTGGAGTCAGTTTGGTCCTCATGTCTCTGTAGCACTTGGGAATAGGTAATGTTTGTTCTGTGTAACCTAGCACACCATTGGTCAAAAACATGTCACTGTTTTGCTGGTATTGGGAACTCAAACATAGCATCCTCTCAACATCACTTCTTTGTCTTCATGGCAACTGTTTTTCTATTGGTATGTGGATTTTTATAATTTTTTGTTGTTGATTGTTTTTTTTTGTGGTAAGATTTGGCACCATATTCACTGTTTGCAAGAACCTGCTTCTGCTGCTGGTCCATTCCTGACAAGTAAGTGAGTGTGTTCAGCTGATAGGAGACCTGTTTGTTCACCATCTGAAGCGAGTTTTGCCAAGACTCCCTCGCGATGTTGTTCTTGCAAGGGCAGCATCTCTTTTCTAGCTGGTGATCTGACTTTGAGGTGGTGCCATTCCAGATGTACAAAAAAAAAATCCCACTTCTCTTTCTATGCTTAAAGTTTCAAGGGACACTTCTCCAATATGGCTGTGTTTTGAGGAAATATACCCTGAAATGTGGTGGAAATCCAGGGAAAAAGGAACGCGAGGCAAGGAAAGTAAACAACATGCTGAGAGACAAGTATCTCTCATTACCTGCTGCATCTGTAACAAATGAGAAAAAAACAAACCTGTTTTGTTTTCTCTTAGGTTTATTCACAGTGTAGTAGCTTCCCCTGTGCCCAAATCATGTATGTGTAGGTACCATTTGGATCCTTGTTCATCCGTAGTCAGTATTTTTCAGTATGGATTTCTCTTGTGGTGAGTTGCTTTTCCCATTAGCACTTAATGACATTGTTTTTGGTAGGACATGTGGGTTCTTTTTCTTCTGCTACTTTATGGAGACAGGCACTACAAATCCCAAGCAGTTGCAATACCTGTGATACCTGTGTTTTTGAACTTCAGTGTAACAGTTGACTGTGGCCTGCTGAAGAGTGTAACTATTTCTGTGATTTCTGCTGCAGGAGAGAAACTTGGTCTTTCCCTGCAAGTTTTATGGTGGATTTGCCCTGACACCATCACCCAGGAACATGCCTTTGTGACCCCAGTGCAGCACTTCCTCTCCATGCGGTACTCAACCTGACATACTGTAGAATCACATCTTTAACCTCAGTTTCCTTAAATTAAATTACACTTAATATGCTGTTTTAAAAAAGCATAACATGCTTTGAAAAAATGCACATCTTAAATGCAAAACACTGTTGATCTGGTTTGATTACAAGCTGCATAAACTCCTTTTTGCCTTGCCCATATTGTCTGTTCCTTTTGCCCCAGGGCAAAATTTACATTACTGTCTTAGTGGGTGGTGGGAAAGTGTGTTTGATACAATGCACTAATAAATTAGGTCATGGTATCTGATGACTTGTAGCTCATCAGTCCTTTTGCAGGAGAAGCAGCAACAGTGGAAGGAGCTTGCACACATCCCATGGTCATACTGTTCACAAAGCAGACACTGCAGATTACCTGTAGAATGGCAATAACTATTTTAGGTTATTGAGCTGCGGGCACCAGGTTGAGCTGATGTATCTCATGTATCTTTATATCTCCAGTGCACATAAGTTTGTTCCCTCTGGCCACTAGTTTAGGAACCCCTAAGAGTTGACCAGGAAAACCAGGGATTTTTAGGAGTAATTGATCAGAAACATTGTTTACATCTGCCTAAATATGAAAAAAGCTCATTTACCCAAAGTGATTCTTTTCTTCCACCAACCAGCTCAGCCATTGGTGTTTTCATTGTAGCTATCTACATCTGATCATGAAAAATCCACACCAGTGGACTCATTTTGGATCTGGAAGGTTCTATAGACCCCATCTTCCCATATGGATGGAAAGGCTCCAGGATGGGCCTGTCCATCCATTAGCTCCTTTCAAAATGGCCTTCCTATCAAATTCATTATCATGAACTCATGCTTGGCATTGCTGCAGGTGGAAGGCATTATCATTTCTGTTTTGTCATTACTGTCCATATAATGGCTGGATAAATAAAACGTATTATAAAAAACAGCAGCTATTCCTTTGAGATTTGTGCTTTGGGCTGTGGCTCCTTAGGTTGTCATTTACTGAGATTCATGCTAAAGAAACTCAAGCTTATCTTTGTCATCGATGTTTTGCAACCTTCCCCATGTGTGCCGTTAACTACAAGTTACTGTTTTGTTTTTGCATGGGTACATCAGCTAGATCTGACTTTCCCTTGACTTACACTAGGATTGGAATGGATTCCTGAAGCTTGCTCTAAATAACATTCATTGAAGTGATGCTGGACATTTTCCAAAGTTTAATAACGGTTTCCTTAATTTTTTAAAAACTGAAACCTCCTGTGTCTTAAGAACATGGCAGCAAAACAGCAGGAGCAAGGGAGGATGATAACACGAAATCTTCTCAAACATATTTGAGCAACCAAGTATCTTGC
The DNA here is from genome assembly GCA_013401375.1 of Spizella passerina. Classification (NCBI taxonomy): domain Eukaryota; kingdom Metazoa; phylum Chordata; class Aves; order Passeriformes; family Passerellidae; genus Spizella; species Spizella passerina. The sequence goes on along the minus strand of WBNQ01022840.1, from coordinate 14,880 downwards.
AGCTCCAGGGGCACTGCCATGGGATTTAAACAGGCACAGCATGCAGGCACTACATGTATGTGGTTTTAAACAATGTGAACATCCCCAAAGTAAGTGAGGCACTTGGTCAACCTCTGTGAACAGACAGCAGGACCCAGATATATCCATACAAACAGCATCCTCATTGCTAGTGTCTTACAGTCAAGAGCTTCCTCCTATTTCTTAGTCTAAGGGCAGAATTCATCTCCAAACCCTCACAGGCTTCCACAATGGCAGGTTGAGTGTCAGCACAACTTCTAAAATGTCCAGCAGACCCTGACTACATCCTGTTCAGTTCTTCATGGTCTTGTGCTGAAACCTGTCTAGGTACATGTGGTTTGGTAGAGCATTCTGAGTGAAGGGATTCTGGTGCTTCCCACGAGTTTGCAATTCCCCTTGAGAAAGGTAAGTGAAACCTGGCTGACCTCTACAGTTTCCCATAACAGGTATTTTTCAGTCATAAAATCAAACTCCTCTTGGAGTTACATTAGGACCCAAAGCCACAAAAACAGGTGAGGGACAAGACTACTCAAAACTAGATGGACAGGAGGTTTTCACTGGGGAAGGATGATTGCAAGTGCAGGAGATGGATGTTTTTCTGGTGAAGCTACATGTCTAGCACAGTAGGAGCCAAAATAATCAAGGAACACTTGCAAAGGAGCCCCCCCAGACACTTGCTGTGCAGTCAAAAAGAAAAGCATCAGGAGACACCACTGCACTGGCTGGAAGAAGAACTGGAGTAGCCAGCATAGAAACTTTCTTCTGTTGTGTGATTCCTCCATTCTTCTGTTGTGTGATTCCTGCAGAGCTCCAGGAAACACCATATTCCATGGTGATGAGCCACTTCTGAGGCTGGGTTCAGCTTTTAAGACTCAGATTACTGGGGGGTGATGAGTGTGAAACGATCTAACTCACTGCACACTGTGTGCTTACACCTCATGTCATTCTGGTTAAATGGCTGGGAATGGAAAAACAAAACTTTCAGGGTAAAGAGACTGAGAAAAAAGTTCCTGGGTATTTAGGCAATCACAGGATTAAATCAATCAATCAATCAATCAAT
>WBNQ01022837.1:68855-140646 GCA_013401375.1 Spizella passerina | reverse complement strand
CTCCTGAGGAAGCTGCAGAGCTGCTGTGAGCTCTGACCTCAGTCTGCTCTTCTCCAGCTGAACAGACCGAGTGCCCTCAGCTGCTCCTTGTATGGCTTTTTCTTCAGGCCCTTCACCATCTTCATGTTCCTCCTTTGGATGCTCTCTGACAGCTTTAGATCTTTCTTATATTGTGGCACCCAAAACCACAAACAATATTCAAGGTGGGGCCAACCCAGCCTAGAGCAGAGTGGGACAATCCCCTCACTGGCTCTGCCAGCAATGCTGGGCCTGGTAAGATCATGATCATGATGGAAAAGGATTTTTAGCTTGCTTGTCAAGCTCTGAAAGCTTTGCAAGAACTTTCCTTCAAGAAAGAGCTCCATCTGTTTCTACCCATTTGCAGGTGAAATGTGGGGAGCGCCTGTGTTATCCATGTGCTGCCTCAAGTGGAAGCTGGAGGCCAGTCCAGGAGAACCAAGGACTCTCAGAATCTGTGTAGTTCATAATTACAGTTACTTAATACCTCCCCAAATCCTACTGACATCACACATTCACCTGTGTACTCAGATATGTTTCCTAAATAATGCCCTCTGAGGAGGAAAACCAGGGAAATAATTTCCCAAGCTCATCACTTCAGAGGGGTTACACTGTATGAAATCAGTACCTCAGCAATGAGTGACCTCTCACAGTAATTCTTCTCCAGAAAGTCACTTTAAACAAAAGCATCATGTGTCAGTTTTAAACTTAGAAACACTTTGAAAAAATAACATAGTACTTTTGATTTCAGAGTAATGCAACTTACTATAAGCATTTCTACAGAGCAATTTTTTTCCCTCTAAAATAAAAAATAGACCAGCTGTCTGCAATATACATATACTTTTAAGATACCACAAAGCCTTTTACTTAAACCTAAAGGACAATCTGAAATCTTTTGCAGAACCCTAGGTAATCTGAGATTCCATAAATTAATTATTTGCTCACTATTTATGCAGAAACCTGTAAGATCCCCCTGTAATTTAAAAATGTTAATTTCTTATCTTTGTAGCAATACTAATGATACTGCTTTCATTAAAAATTGCCATCATAAATCATAGATTCATAGAGTATCCTGAGCTGGAAGGGACCCACAAGGATCACTGAAGCTCTGCACAGGACAGTCTCAAGAATCACACATCTTAATTCTACTTCTCCAAAGAAATTTAAATAATGGTTAATGCAATAAAAATATCATATGGAATTGATGGCAGATGGTACAACGGACTGAACTATCTTCTTTTTGTTTCTTCTATTTCTTCTATTTTCAGTTCCTCACAACAGGTATGTCACAACCTAATACAAACATTTGTACATCAAACAATAAAAAAAATGCCAACCATGATTACCTTAGGCTGGACTCTTTTATTTCTTCTCACTTGTAAACAAGAGTTACTGAAGAAGCTGAAATCACAGCAGCTCTCACTGCTCCTTTCTTGCTTTTCCCATAATGACAGAGCTCCGTGTTTTAAATCAGTTTCCATTAAATTGTTCTCTTTGTGATTTAAACCTGACACTGATCCAACCTGTGCCCCTCTGTGAATAAAAGCTTGGGCTGACTGATGATTTTTAGGGTGAGCTGGCTGGAATCAAGTCCCAGGTTGTTTTACCATGTTCCCCAGCAATGATACAAACCAAACTGAGCTGAACTGGGAAGCTGATGCTCTATGAAATCTTTGAGGACTTTACACCAGCACAACATGTTTGTCAATTAGGCTCAGCAGCATTGGAAACCCATCCCTTGGGGTGCCTCATTTGCTTTGCTTTCCTTCCTTCTGTTTTTTTAATTCTTTTTCAAAGACAGAGCTGCAGCTTTAGCTCACCTGCTCTGAACATGAACTGCCTAATGAGGGTAAATCCAAGGTAATTCCCAGTGTTATTGAGAATCCCAGCAGTGCCCCTGAGCACCACACCCACAGCTCCCCCTTAGCATTCAGAACTCTGGACAATCTTGGAATGAGAGCTTCTAGGTAGTCCTGCCTCTGTTTACAGCCCAATCCTCTATGGACCCCTTAGATATTCCATCAGCAAAACGCCCGCAGCTGGAGCAGCCTCAGCTTGGAATATTAAAGGAATGGACTTCAGTGGTCTTTTATTCAAGTATTCCTGGCAGACTCCATGGGGAAATATCTAATGCTTAGTCTCAATTCCTTATTTTCTTTACTTTTTTTTTTGAGAATAATAAAACAATTCATATTTTTTTAAAAAATGCAGACACAAATTTTATTAAAGTGAAAGAAATTTTTTTTAAAGGCAGAGGAGCAATGCCAGCCTTAAAACAACAAAGCCACAGTAGATTTGGAATTTAAAAATAATAAAAGAGATCCTTAAATCATGGCATCATAGATGGGCCTGGGTTGGAAGGGACCTTAAAGATTATCCAGTTCTAACCCCCTGCCATGGGCAGAGACACCTTCCACTATCCCAGCTTGCTCAGAGCCCCATCCAACCTGGCCTTGGACACTGTCAGGGATGGGGCAGCCACAGCTGCTCTGGGCAACCTCAGCACCATCACAGGGAACAATTTTTTCCCAATATTCAGTCTAAACCTGCTCTCTGTCAGTGTGAAGCCATTGCCCCTTGTCCTGTCACTCCAGGCCCTTGTCAAGAGTCTCTCTCCATCTTTCCTGTGGGCTCCCTTCAGGCACTGGAAGGGCACAATGAGGTCACCCCAAAGCCTTCTCTGCTCCAGGCTGAACAACCCCAATTCCCTCAGCCTTTCCTCACAGGAGGAACACCAGAGGAAAGCTTTCTATTGACATGTAAGTGCCAGTGAACCATTTAATAAAAAAGGCATATGACAAATGTAATCAGAACGAGGGGATAAATACGGGAATGAACTTTGGCTGTGTAAGTGAACTGCCTAATTGTTACCAGAAAAAGGAAAAAATCAACCAAACAGCACAAACAATAACAACAACTAAAAAAAAAAGAAGTAAGTCTGTGGCTTCCCAACATTTTGAATTTGGCTCATGAAAGAAATCACTTCTCTCTCCAAACCTCATTTCTCTTATAACCTCAGTCATCACAACTGCAATTACATGGCTCCTACTAAAAAAAAAGCAAGGATTGTACTATCCATAGGTCTTTGAACAGAATTGTAAGGCAGGATGCAACTTCACAGGACATCCCTGTGCCTATATTTTCCTCTAGACCAGCTCTGAGTGTTTTGGATGGCTCTGTCCATCTGGGATTCTAAACAAGAATCCCAGGGATCCTGTTTAGGGAGGCTGGACAGCCTTCTGCTGTAGTCTACTTTTAGCTCTTGCAAGATGTCTGCATTTAGCTGCACAGGCCAAAAGCCAGTTTTCAGGAGTGCTGCAGGCACTTGGGCATATCAGGAATGCCGGTGAATGCCTGGTGCAGTGACTCACTGCTGTCCACTTCTTCCCACTCCCAGGCAGTGGAGAGCACTGGAAACACCTGGGATTCGGGCTGCTGTCTGCATTTCACATGCTGTGTACTCAGATATGTCTTGAACAATGTGCTTGGCCTCCTTTTCTCCAGGCTGAACACCCCCAGTCGCTCCTCACAGGACTCACTCTTTAGGTATCTATCTCAGTATCTACATACACTGAATTTTATTACAGTAATCTCAAAACATTGATGATAAATGGGCCAAAAAGTCCATGCCTGGCACATGTGTATTGCTGTCCTTAATTAAATAGTAGATTTCAAGTATATCTTTTGCCTTGCTTTCTCTTTGGGGAGGAGGAATTTGTCAGAAGTCATCCCCCAGTGGTGTTTCAGAAGAAATATGTATTTATTGAAAGAGCTTCCCTATTATTTGTAGAAAATATTTTAATAGTGCTCTGCTAATGTGCATTATAAATTCTCAGCATATTAGGGAGATTTCAAAGGAGAACTGTTTCATACACATTAGTGAACAAAGAATAATTAGAATTAGAGGATCTCAAGCAGTGCCTTCAAATCTAAACAATTCTGTGACAGTGATACTGCAGTGTCACTCTCACCACACCAGCCATGTTTTGAGGAGTGCTACCCCAGCCTTGTCTCACTCTGAACAAGAACACTCACTTTACACCCTTTGTAAGACCTCCCTGCATGTTAAGCCACAGAGTGCAAACTAATGTCATCATCAGGACAGTAATAAATCGTATCACATGTTAACAAATGCAGGATTTGCTCATAAATCCATTTTTTCCTTTGCACAGAAGAAATGAAGAGTGTACAGAGGAGCTGCTGGCAGTAAGTGCTGGGTAACATGTTTCAGGAATGATATGGATGAAAATTTGGGAGTTAGGCAGTGTTCCCACTTAGGAACAGGCTGTGATGTGCGGAGGACAGAATGCTTCCCTTCAACTTCAATAACACGCTTTCCCACTCTTTTGGGAGCAGCTGGAAAAATCTGCCTCCAAATTTCTTTGGCAAGAAAGATGAATCAAAGCAAATGAGGAAAGGGGAAGGAGGAGCTGATCTCAGACAAGCTCCAAAGGGGATATAGCTCAGTAGGGAATGTGTTCTCCATTATCACTTATTATTGCAACCTCACTGGGGCTAGTGAAGGTACAGAGCACAAAGGTGATGGATGAGGAGAATCAGACTTTATTCCATACACAACCCCCCACCCAAATCAGAGGTGGAAAACACATCTCCAGCTGGCCATAATTCTTCTTAAAATGATCACTTCCAAACTATTCAGTGCTACATATCTCTCGCTGGTTTGAATGTTCCCAGGATTTTGGCAGCTCTCCACATTTGCAGTTCCTCTGCAGGTAGCCTATCTGCAGCCAACTCTGGGTAAATATACATCATCTGCCTTTGATTTATGGGCAAGATTCAGCCCTCCTAGAAGAGGCTTTGTGCAGGTGGAAGTGCAGGTGGAATGGGTGGGAGCACCAGAACCCATCCATGTGGCAGGGAAATGAGCTTAAAAGAGTTTCAGTTAATGATCTTTCTCTCAAGCAAAACATTTTTTACAAGGGAATTGAGTTCTACCTAACTTTACTGCAGGACTTCTAGATGATTATTTAAATCAGAGATTATTTAAAGGGGCATGGAATGACAAGACATGGGGGAAAGGCTTAAAATTGAAAGAAAGTAGGTTTAGATTGCATATTATGAAGAAATTCTTTCCTGTGAGGATGGTGATGTGCATTAAAACTCCGTATTCATGTGTGTGAGGACACAGCGGGTTCATCATAATACTCAAAGTATCATAGCATCATGGAATGGCTGGGGTTGGAAGGGTCCTTAAAGCCCATCCAGTTCCACTCCCCAGCCATGGGCAGGTACTCCTTCCACTATCACAGCTTGCTCAGAGCCTTGTCCAGCCTGGCCTTGGACACTGCCAGGAATGGGGCAGCCACAGCTTCTCTGGGCACCCTGTGCCTCACCTCTGTCATAGGGATAGAGACTCCACCACCTTCCTGTGCAGCCCATACCAATGTCGAATCACCCTTTCTGTGAAGAAATTCTTCCGGAAAACTTGCAAATTGCTGCATATTTTCAATACAGGGAAGCACCTTAACATTCTAAGTTCCTGGAGAGTTCCATTTATGCCTCTATCTTCTGGGGTCTCTGTAGCTCTCCTAACTTTGTTGTCCTGAATGCATCCTTTTTCCTCACTTAGATATGCTGGGGAAGATCAAGGAATCCCAGAAAAAAACATAAGGCTGGAAGGGACCAGTGAGTCATCTTGTCCCACCTCCCTGCTCCAGCAGGGCCATCCCAGAGCACAGGGCACAGGATTGTGTCCAGATGGTTCTGGAATGTTCTCAATGACGAAGACTCCACACCTTCTCTGGACAATTTGTTCAGTCCTCAGTCCCTGCACAGGACAGAAGTTCTGCCTCGTGCCCAGGTGGAACCTCCTGGGCTCAGTCCCTGCCCGTTCCTCTGGTGCCATTGCTGGGCCCTGGAGCAGAGCCTGGGCCCTGCTCGGAGCCCTCCCTGCACACAGGGACACCCAGGGCTGAGGGCCCCTCTCAGCTGGGGCTCCTCTCCAGGCTGGACAGCCCCAGCTCCCTCAGCCTTTCCCTGCCAGAGATGCTCCAGGCCCTAAAGCATCTCTGCAGCTCCACTGGCCCCAGTCCAGGAGCTCCCTGTCCTTGCTGTGCTGAGGAGCCCAGGACTGGACACAGCTCTGCAGATGTACCTCTCAGACTGAGTAAGATTTGCCCATTCTTACATTTTTGACTTACAGGTAACTCTGTTCCTTATGAAATCATGACAGAGACTCAGAGGCAGCTGTGGACCCCACTCACAAATTGCATCAACACGACTTTAACCCAGGGAGGGGCTAACTTATGCTCAAGAAAAAATATAGCAAATATCTGGAGAAGAACTGTACGTTAAGCTTATAACTGAATTAAATAATGCAAGAAATACCTACTAACATTATAAGTCACTGATCTGTGAAAATGTATCAGAGGGAGGCTGTGTTGTTGATAATACCTGACAAAAGTTAAGATGGTTAAGGCTTAAATTTGTTTTTCTGTTCTTTTTTGCTCACACTTGTCATCTGACCCTCTGACATGCAAACACTGCAAATACAAGTGATAGCCACATAGCTCCACTGCATTGCAATGATAACTTGATGTTATTATGCCCTCTAATGTTGACTTCCTACATAGTTACAGACTTTTAACATTCTAAAAAATATACACCTACCTACTAACCTTTATGCTGGGATGGGGTTCACAAGGTATTTCTGAAAGGACTGCCTGATTATAACTCTTTAGAATCTTCAGCTTAATGAATCCTGCAAGGATAATAAAATGAAAGCAAGACTTACACAGATTTACTGGAAGTAAAAAATGTGTAACAAATCTCTCATCTGTTCAAGGAGGAAAACAGAAAGAGAATCTGTCATCTTTGGCTTTACAAGATGGTCTATCACCAAGCAGATAAATATCATCTGGGTTTCAATCAGTTCTATTTCTTGTGATTTCTTTGTACATTGGAGTATTGTAAATGTCTCCAAGGGCTGTCAGTATGAAAAATAATTTGGTGAAGGAATTGAGATACCTGAGCATTAAACAGAGCTTTAATACACTAAGGACCATGTAGATTCTTTTACACTCGAGGCCAGTTAAGTCCTTCCATGCTCTTAATCAGCTGAGGCTAGAAAAAATTACCCTTTAGAGTTACATTCAAAATCAATTTTTTAAAAACCAAACAATGGGGGAAAATACAAAAGGCAAGAAAAAGAAATTTCAGTTTTTTAATATCCCAAATGTACAGGAAAAACTCATGGTCCAAGTCTTCATTTAAATGTACACAAGTGTTATTAATATTGGGGGTGTGATGACAGATTCAGCAGAGCAGAAACAGACTCGGCCTAAAAAAGTTCTTTTTTTTTCATCACAGCTTTTTGGCTTCTTCTCAAGAGAATAATGTCACACCTGAGTGGAGACAGAACAGAAATTCTTTGTAAGCAGCAGGACAGAGTATTTTAAATGCAAAGAGCAGGGTTTTGTTCAGAGGGTCACCAGAAGTGGTTACATCCTGTTTTCATCTTTGTGGTTTGCACATGATTATTTAAAGTCTGTTGGGTTAACGAAAGTTGGGACAACAAAAGTGATTTGACATGAAAGGCAGAATAAATTAATCTGCTCAGAGCAAATTAAACCCAACCCCTCTGCTAAAAATTAAAGAGCAGTTTATGAATTCCTGATGCACTTGATCTCAGGAAATGGCATTTGGGCAATTTTGTTTCCATAAGGAAAATAATGGGAAAAGATTTGTTTCCCTTATTAAATCCCATGTCTCTAAATAAGCATTAAGATACATCTCTATTATTTAACCATTTTAAAGATACAGGTTTTCATATTAACAGAATATCTGAAAATAACCAATATAGACCTGGGAAATTAAGGTTTTGGATCTTTTGAATTACAGAAGGTAATAGTCACACACTTAAGAGGTTCTGAATCAAAACAAAATTCTGTTTTCTTCAGAAATAATGCAAGCTGGAACGGTGATCTTTGCCTTACATTAACCTGATTGATAATGCATCAGGAGCAGACAACCAATCTGCGAGGAATCACTGAAACCATTAACAGAAGGCTTTGCAAAGGCATGGATTGCACCTGAAGGATGAGATGTGGTCCCCAGGTACCTGGACACTTCAGAAGTGGCCCGTGGGAATCTCATGGGGCTAAACAGGACCAAGTGCTGGTGCTGTACTGGGGATTCATCCAGGCTGGGGATGAGCAGAGGGAGCAGCCCTAGCAGAAGGACTGGGGGATGCTGTGGGTAAGAGCTGGCCCTGCCCTGGCTGTGTGTGCTGGGATCCAGAACCCCGCCCTGTGCTGGGCTGAGCCCCCAGTGTGGGCAGCAGGGCAGGGGGGATTCTGCCCCTGTGCCCCTCTCTGCTGAGCCCCCCTGCAGGGCTGCATCCAGCCCTGGGCCCAGCACAGCAAGGACAGGGAGCTGCTGGAGCCAGGCCAGAGCAGGGACACCAAGGGGATCAGAGGGATGGAGCAGCTCTGCTGGGAGGAAAGGCTGAGGGAATTGGGATTGTTCAGCCTGGAGAGGAGAAGGCTTTGGGGTGACCTCATTGTGGCCTTGCAGTGCCTGAAGGGAGCCCACAGGAAAGATGGAGAGAGACTCTGGACAAGGGCCTGGAGTGACAGGACAAGGGGGAATGGCTTCACACTGACACAGGGTAGGTTTAGATTGGGTATTGAGGAAAAATTGTTCCCTGTGAGGGTGGTGAGGCCCTGGCACAGGTTGCCCAAAGCAGCTGTGGCTGCCCATTCCTGGAAGTGTCCAAGGCCAGGCTGGATGAGGCTTGGAGCAACCTTGGATAGTGGAAGGTGGCCCTGCCCATATGGTGGGGTTTGGAACTGGATGATTTTTAAGGTCCCTTCCAACTCCAGCCATTCCATGATTCTGTTATATTTCTTTGTTAATGCAATTCCCTGAGTCATGAGTAATACATGGAGAAATGGATCTGCTGCCATGAATGCAATTTTACATAGGAGAGAATTAAGGCACTGTGTTGGTAAGGATGTAATTGCCAGAACCTTTTCAGATAATTCCCAACATCTGAGTAAGTGTCCTTGACTGAATTCAAATAGAATTTGGGCACATGAAGAAACATTCACTGTAATCCGTAGGCTTACATAGGAAATTACTGACACTGTGGATTAGTAAAAGCTCAGTTTCATTAATCAGTAGCAATCACTTTACTGCTTTACAAAACCCCTACCTTAGCATGGTATCATGATCCTCAGTGAAGCCCCAGGAGCTCCAAGGAAATTCCTCATTGTCTGACCCTGACTAATGCTGCTGACTTCCAGTAAGAGCATACACAGACAAAAATATCTGCCAGACTGCAACCAACATTTAAAGTGACCTTCAAAATTAATACATTCAAGGAATACAGTTAGACATTGTAAAATATTTTATTTTAGTTTTTTTGTAAAATACAACATTCTAAAAAACATTTCCCCATCATCATACTGCCGTAGTGCTGTCTAGACTACATTAATGCCAAGACTTTAGGTACTAAAGAATTAAAATTATCACAAACCAACATCTCTGAATATAATACAGCAAAAAGCTGGTGGCCAGATGTCACTCTGATTAAACAACATTATTATTCAGTAGCACATAAAAGATGCCTAGCAATTTGCAGAATAAAAACTCATCTTAACATCAGACACATGTGTAATAAGAGTCCTTCAAAATGGATGTTTCCAGGATGCTGCCCACCTTCTGTTTATAAGCAAAACCCTTTCCACAGTCTTTTCCTCTGTGTGGCACTTTGTCACTGACCATTAACTGCTGGTAGCACTGGGATGGAGAGGTTTGACTCTTGCCAGTCTGGAGAGCCCAAGCCTTAGGCAGTGAGTAGGTGACTTAACAGGAACACATTTCACAGAGGCATTACTGCTTCCTGAGGGAGCTGGAGATGATTTTGAAACAAAAAGAAGGTATCAGAAGTTTAAAGAAGGAAAAAAGTATCATATGACTGCTATCTTTTAATAGTTTTCCTAGCAGGACAAAAGAAGCATTCTGAAAAGGGTGCAAAAAGGTCCAAACCACAGGGGCACGTGGAAATCACTCACCAGGGATTCCTCCCTCTGGGAGCCAGTGCAGCAGGAATGGTGCACAGGTTAATTACCCAGCCACACACTGCAGCAACAATGGGAAACTGTTCCCAGTGTCCTGGGCATTTTCAGGCACTTCACAGAGAGATACTGAACACAAATCCAAAGGGGAAACGAGGACTTGAGAGAAAGGAGCCAAACAGAAAGAACCATGTACAGAAAAGAAGCAAATATGAAGAAAAATCAAAGAATCAGGAGTCAGCAGCATTCTCAAACATCTTGAGAATATAAAGCTTTCAAGCATTTGCTTTATTAAAGCAGCTAAAATACTCCAGCATTTTTAAAATATTCTTTGTTTAGAACAGACAATAAAGAAGCACATGCCAGAAATAAAGAAAGCTCTAAATAAGAGAGAAATGGACATGAAAGGATCTTTTGATTAAGGTCTGATCCACAGTTTGGAAAACATTTTGTAAGCCCTATGCAGATAAAGCAGTTAAGGATAATGCTGCAAATGAAACATAGACATAGCTTTTCTTCCTTTCTCTTTTTTGTTTTAAAGAAAATCTCTATAAAATGTATACAGAGGGCAGGCATTTTCCTGGAATAGCTTCTTTTTTTTTTTTTTTTTTTTTGGGGAGAGATTGCTAAAAGCTTAAGTCAATTCATGTATATGTCTTATGGCTGCAGCCTTACCCATACCTGGTGGTGTCCATTTAGGCTTTTTGTCTGTGACAGGACTTGAGGCATGTAGAGGCCTCCCAGCTGCTTCCAAGGGACTGGACATCACCTTTTGCCTTGGCTCAGAGTTGTGCTCCATTATCCAGGAAGGAGAAACTATAGGTGATGCTGGGATGGAAAATAATTACTTTAGAAAGATGCTCTTTAGCAGAGAAATCATCATTTAAGATGACAGACCACTGCACAGCAGAAATAATGAGGATGGTACTAGACTGTCCCATCTTGAAGCAGTAAATATTTACCCAGACACCTTGCGTGTTAGGGAATGACACAGACATGGATGCAGCTTGCTCTTCCAAAAGATGACAGTCACAGCAAGGAAAGAAGGGAGGGTACTTGCTTTTTAAAATAAGCTTAAACAAAGCCAACAGTGAAAGCTCCAACACCTGATACTACCCCAGAATCACTATTTTGACACAAACCCCAAAAAACAACTGCAAAAATGAACAGAGGATCTTTAAAGAGATGAAACTTTCCTGGACAAGGAGGCAGAAGCAATTTCTCCTGACACACAAATGCAGAGAAGCAGTGACATTTTGCTGGTCTGGGAGTGAATAAGCTCCAGTGAGTAAATTTAGTGTCAAAGTGCAAAGGAGATGTCATGATATGAGGGATGATGCTTCAGTAAGGGGGGAGTAAGGGAAAATGGAGTCAAAGCAGCATGAATTTCACTAAAAATCCAAACTAAATGTTATGCATCACATCCAAAGCACATGAAAGGAGAGGGTTTTGGTGGAGAAGAACTTACTGGGTACAGACTCTGGGTCAGAATCATCAGGATCATGGGCTCTGTCATCACTGTCAACCACCAGTGACTTGTGATGTGCTGGAACTTTGGTTGCTGCTGTCCTTTGCCTCCCATCATCCTCAGGTGCATCATCATCCATAACCTGATTAAGACCTACAAAACAGAAAGTGATTAAATCAGCTCAAATTCACAGTAAATTTATTTTCTTCCTGTACAATAATCTGGTATCTGAGTGCCCAGAATTCATTTTGGTGATATGAAGTTATACTGTTCAGAAACTAGCTTCTTTTTTCTGTTTTCATGTGCTTCTCATTTCATTTTCTCATTGTCAAATTTATCAACATTTATCTGTAATCAGGCAAACAAAATAGAGACCAAAAATTCACCAATCCACAGGTTTGCTCATTTGAAGACTGGGGCCAAATTTTTAATGAAAGAACTGACACATCCTTCAACTTTTATTTAAGATAAAGACTCTTTTTTCCACATCAACAGCAACAACAAAAAATAAACCAATGGAAACAAAGAAGAGATAAGGTACTTAAATGTCTTCTGTGAAAAGAGTGTGAGAACAACTTACCTAAAAGTTCACTGTCTACACTGCAGTTGGAAAAAGGGGGTCTCCTCTGTGCATTTTCTGATTCAATATTCTTACCTGTTTTAAGATCCAGGGAAAAAAATTAAAATACCGTACAAAAATACATTATAAAAAGTAAAAAGAGCAAGACATTAAAATAGCTGAAGTTTTTATCTGTCTCTAATCCAAGTATATATTAGGAAAACCTTATAGAAGAGTTACTTCTCATAGAAAAAAAACCTCAAGAACATAAGAAAACAGACAATACCTAGAAACTCTCTCTTGTCATGACATCTTGAAATAAAATATAATTCTCAATCTATTTCAGTGTAAAATAAATTCCCATGCTCAAATTCACTGCATATAAATAAAGAGTGTTGCATGGAACTGTAAATTAACCTTTTTCTTCTGAATTTTGCACTTCTTGGGGATCTGCAGATTTTTCTTTGACAGATAAGGCTAAGGCAACTTCCAAATCTCTTTTATAAAGTTTCTCATCCAAGGATAACCTAGGAAAAAAACAACAAGATGTTAAATAATAAAACAATTACATGAGTGTTATAGAACTATTTCTTGCTCAGTGAACTCTTTAAATTCAGGTACTTGTGAAGAGATTAATATTTCGATACATATTTATAGCATGTTTTGTTAAAAATATTACATTTTGAAATTATTTAGACAAAACACACACGAACTTTTAAAGCACTCTATACTTTAAAGCATTTTGATTGTAAAACAGTGTATGTGTGCATATACATACATACATATATATATAAATAAATTTATGAACTATTAACTGGCATTACTACAGGAAAAAAAGTGATTGCCTTTGCTTGAAATGCCACACCAAAATGTAATATTTAAACATAACTCTACTAATAAAAATTAAATTTCTCTTTTTCATTGACACAGACTTTGTATCTTCCTTTAAATATGTTCTTCTAGAAGAAATCAAATTTGTCTTTATATTTCTCTGGTTTAGGAGTCCCTAAGAAACTCAGAATTTTTAGAGTTATTTGAAGGTGCATTAATACAGCTCAAAATCTTTATTACAGTCATGTATTACTTGTTTGTTCTCAGCTGTTTAAAACTCTAGGGGAAAAGAAACCAAACCCAAATATTCTTATTAAAATCCAGTTTTACATAGAGTTGACCACAGCATTTCTTACCTCTTACTAAGTGTCTGTGTCTGTGATGAAGTCACTTCTTTGGGCTTTTTTGACTTCTCTTTTTTCTCTTTCTTTGATTCCTTGAGCTGTGTTCTGGACTTTTTGCTTGAAGGTGCAAAGTCTTCATCTGTTGGAAAACAGCAACAAGCTCTCATGAGTTTTCCTATATTCTTAAATTTCATCATTTTCATTGCACACTGAAAATATATCAAGATAACTTTTTCTGGAAATTAATCCTATTTTAAAAGAACACAACAATTACAACTGCACTATCCTTAAATGAATTTAATATGGAAATTCAACAGACCCTCTTTTGCATGTGCTTTATGTAAGAGGCAATGATTTCAAATTCTTGATGTATAAGAACATCCCACTTACCATCATCTTCCAAATCCCCAAACTGAGAATAATCAACAACTTTCTTGTTCCTGTGGCCAAAAAAAAAAAAGAGAAATACACTATCAATCCTTTCTGACTGAGCAACTTGATTTGGTAACACTTTTGGGTAGAACTTGTTTGACAAGGAAAAAAAAAGCAATACACGTTCAGGTGGATAGAATCACAGAATCATGGATGATCCATGAGTTGGATAGGAATCACAAGGATCATCCAGTCCAACTCCTGGCCCTGCTCAGGACACCCCAGCAGTTCTACCCTGTGCATTCCTGAGAGCGCTGTCCCAACACTCCTGGAGCTCTGGCAGCCCTGGGGCCGCGACCATTCCCTGTTCCAGTGCTCCACCAGCACCCTCTGGGGGAAGAACCTTTTCCTGATATCCACCCAAACCCTCCCCTGGCAAAGCTCCAGCTGTTCCCTGGGTCCTGTCCCTGGGCAGAGAGAGCAGAGATAAATCTACAACCAATGCAACTGTACACGATGGCTNCATCTCTGCAGCTCCACTGGCCCCAGTCCAGGAGCTCCCTGTCCCTGCTGTGCTGAGGAGCCCAGGACTGGACACAGCACTGCAGATGTGCCACACAGGGCTGGGCAGAGGGGCAGGATCACTCCTGAGCTGCTGGCACTGCTCTTCCCAGTGCACCCCAGGATTCCATTGGCCTTCTTGGCCCCCTGGCTCATGGACAGCCTGTTCTCCACCAGGACCCCCAGATCCTTCTCAGCAGAGCTGCTGGCCAGCAGGTCACCCCCAGCCTGTGCTGGAGCATGGGGATATTGCTTCCCATGTGCAGAATACTGCACTTGCCTTTATTGAAATTTTAGACACTTCCGTACCCATCTCTGCAACCTGTCCAGGTCCCTCTGAAGGGCTGCACAGCACTCTGGGGTATCAGTCACCCCTCTCAGTTTTGTGTCATCTGTGAACTGCTGAGGGGACATCAAACCCTTCTTTCAAATAATGGATGAGCAATTTAAACAATTCTGAGCCCAGTATTACCCCACCTGCAAGGTTGCTTCCAGCCCTGGGCCCAGAACAGCAAGGACAGGGAGCTGCTGGAGCCAGGCCAGAGCAGGGACACCAAGGGGAGCAGAGGGATGGAGCAGCTCTGCTGGGAGGAAAGGCTGAGGGAATTGGGATTGTTCAGCCTGGAGAAGAGAAGGCCTTGGGGTAACCTCACTGTGGCCTTCCAGTGCCTGAAGGGAACCAACAGAAAAGATGGAGAGAGACTCTTGACAAGGGCCTGGAGTGACAAGGGGACAAGGGGAAATGGCTTTACACTGACAGAGAGGAGATTTAGATTGGGTACATGGAAAAATTTTTTCCTGTGAGGGCTGGTGAGGCCCTGGCACAGGTTGTCCAGAGAAGCTGTGGCTGCCCCATCCCTGGGAGTGTCCAAGGCCAAGCTGGATGAGGTTTGGAGTAACCTGGGATAGTGGAGGCTGTCCCTGCCATGGCAGGGGGTTAGAACTGGATGGTCGTTAAGGTCCCTTCCAACCCAAACCATTCTACTACCCAGGGGGACACCACTAATGCCAGGCCTTCAACACGACCCTGTGCCACTGATCCCGACCGCTCCGCTGGAAGAGAAAGGGGCCACCCTGGAATCCCGCAGAGGCCCCGAGGGGATCGGGCGAGCCCCCGGTCCCTCAACCCGGCACACGCACCTCCTGGCCGGCCGCGCCATCCCCACCGCCGCCGGCGCCGCTTGGCGCCCTCGCCACAGGCGCAGCGCCGAAAGTGCCGCTGCGGACGCGCAGCTGCGATGACGGGAGCGGGGAGGCGGAACATCCCGGCTCCCCCTTCCCCGCGGCCCGGTTAACCCGCGGCTGCCCGCCCGGAGCCAGGTGAGCCGGGACGGGACGGACCGGGCACGGCTGGGAGGCTCCCGGTGCCCGCGGGCGCTGCCGCTTGCAGCGGAGGGAATGCGGGCACCGGGGAGTGCCCGCGGCGGGGAGGGCGCGGAGGGGCTCCCGCAGGCCGTGTCCTGCCGGCTTTGAGCCTGCGATTTCCGATCCTCTTGGGAACACTCCCTCTCTATCAGCTCCCTCTACACCTCCTCGCTGCATCGGGGAGCAGGAGAATGAGCGTGGTCGGATTTGTGTTTCCCAGGATTTCCCTTTGAATCCGCTCCCAGACAGGCCGGGACACCGCCTCGCATCAATACTGGTTGTCCTGAGATGTTTTTGAAACTGACTTGTTTCATCTGTATCTAACACATAGGTTTGTTCCCTAAAAAACCCACCCCCCCCCCAAAAAAAAACCAAAACCAAAACCAAAAAAACCACCGAACCCTAAGCCCGTGAATTCTGCGGTAGAATTTTTTATTTTTATTGTTTTTTCTTTTCCTCGGGGTGTGGTTTTTAGCACTGGAGAGGATTCATCTGAATGAATGTGTCCAGCTTTGTAAGGGATGTTAAAAACAGAGGCATGTGAATGAGCAGAGGAACCCTGTGGAGGGTAAAAATACCAGCACGGTTATCTCAGCCTGTATTTTCACTCTACACAGCCCCCTTTGCGTCTCTTTTGGCTTATTTTTAATGCAGGTTACAAAAAGACAAAATCAGCTCTTTCTAAAAATCGTTGCAAACATCTGCTCCCCCACTCCCCCGGCCTTGCACCTGCAGAAAGGAGGAAATAAAATTTCTGTGCACTCTGCAGGATCTCAGCTTTTGAGGCATCCGTGACAGAAGTTAAGGTGTTTTGTTTAATTTTCTATTTATCAGGAGTCCCATCTGCCTTGCTTCTGCTTTTAAGTCAGGAAATTTTGCACTGTAATTTTTAAGAGCAATTACCCAAGTTTATATATTGACACACTCAAATACATTTTAGAAGCATTTGATATTTTGGAAACTGGTATTTATGCTTCAGTTCCAGATGCATGTATTTGGAAGTCAAAACTGATTATCTATGAATATTTGGGGGGAGTTAAGTATTTTTGCCTGTTAATTATTAGCAAAGCCATGGCTTTTCATTACCATTTTTTACTTATGAGTTTACGAAAATGTAATTCTTGTTACTTCCATTTCTGTTGCAGGAAACAAACTCAAGAAGATGAAACCTAATAAAGGAAAGACTATAACTAGAGAGAGAGACTATGTGTACGAATTCAGTGCTGGAAATGAACATTTTATGCTTACTGTGCCTCTCAAATTCCCTGTGCAAGAGAATATCAGTCATTTGCATGGACGTCTGATGGTTCTGCACAACCTGCCATGCTTTATAGAAAATGGTATGAACTGATTTCTTAAATTAATCTCATGTATCCTTGTCCACAAGTATCTTACAGCTTGCTCTGAGAAACCAAAAGAACAATGTTTTACTGGTACAGTGTTTACAAAATTGGTTTTTAAACAGCAAAACATAAGAGAAAATTACAGTCAGTGCTAGCTAGTGCTAGCAAGGAAAAGGTTTTCAGGTGAAAAACTGTACTTACAGGTTTCCTGGGTGATCGTTGATGTGTTCTATTGATGGACCATTTCTTCTTGTTGTAATAGACCTGAAGGAATCTCTTAGTAAATTTGTAGAAGAGGAAACCATAAAAGATTATGACAGAGAAGCTGAAGTGGCTCTGGAAGCAGTGAAATCAGGAAAAGTAGACATCAACCAGCTGGCAGATACTTGGGCTAAAGCTTATAAAGAGGTAAGATTAAGGCTGGAAACTTAATAAACAAGGCTTGCTTTGTGAGAGTAAGTGTGTGTGTGCAATCACAGTTGTGAGGATGGAATGTTACACTAAAATTCACTGCAATTCGTGCAGGTTTTTCTTTTTTTCTGAAAGTGAGCATCAAGTCTTCGTCCTACAAGTTCTTAGTCAAGTTTTTTTTAAATTTAATGGAGTAGAGAGATAGGAAATGGAGAGGCAAAAAATAGAGGTTTGTTCATTCAGCAGTTGATACTCAAATAAATATAGGCACAAGGCTCGTAGTGGCTTAGAATTAAAGCAAGAGGTAATGAAGTGACATTCCTATCCTAAAACTCAGTAACAGTAATTAAGGCTAGAAGGAGAAAGTGTATAGTTGAGAGAGACTTTTCAGTTCATTTTTTGGGTTCATATTATTTAGGAAGGATTATTTAGGAGGCTTTAGTTGGAATAATGTCTTCAGTTTCACATGGGATTTTAAAAATAGTGGAATGTAAAAGAGCTGGAAGAGTCCTAGTGAAAAGAAAAAATTAATGACAAGCCTGCAGTGTTTAAAGAGAAGTTTATAGGAATTGAATATGCTTCTCATGAAATATAGAAAAAGGTGAAAAATCCCATTAAAATCTTGCAGAACTGGCATTCTTGGGCTGTTCTTTGTTCAATAAAAATAGCTTCTTAGTCAACAGTGTTGTTGATGGAATTCTTAGTGACATCAGCAGTTAGTCATCCTCACTAGCAAAGCATTTTTGTTTGCACAGCTGTTGTTCTGGGCCTTATCTAAAATTCATCAGGTGCAAATATTATTGTGGATATTGCTGTTCTTTCCGAGCTGGTGTTGTGTGAAAATTGGTAATTCCTTACTGTAGTCCAAGCCTTAATGATTCTGACTTTAGTTGCTTTGAAAGATAAAGAATGGGAGAGGAGAAAATTGAAAGCTAAAGTAGAATGCCAGGAAGCTTAAATTAGGGAAAATAATTTATGTATGGTGCAGGCTATATGTGGGCCCCCATGGTTTTACCCCACCATTATGAGGGATCTTTATATGTCCTAAGAGGAATCTTATCCTTTAAAATCTCTTACCTTTTCTTTAGACAACATTAGAACATGCCAAACCTGAAGAAACCAGCTGGGATGAAGATTTTGCAGATGTTTATCATGATCTGATCCATTCTCCAGCTTCTGAAATGCTGTTAAACCTGGAACACAATTATTTTGTTAGCATTTCAGAATTAATAAGTGAAAGGGACGTGGAGCTGAAAAAGCTACGTGAAAGGTATTACTTTTTTATTATTTAGGTTCTCCTTTCTCTTATTAGGTAGGGGTACATGCCACTGGGTGTGTAAACTCATAGGACAACGTGTGTAGCTTGTATTTGTCTGTGTAAACCCCAAGTCAGACAACACTTGGCTGGCACAAGAGTATTTAGAGCAAGGGGGAATGGCCTTAAACTGAAAGAGTGAAAATTTAGATTGGATATTAGGAAAAAATTCTTTACTCAGGGTGTGGTGAGGCCCTGGTACAGGTTGCCCAGAGAAGTTGCCCACCTCATCCCTAGAGGCGTCCAAGGCCAGGTTGGATGGGGCTCTGAGCAACCTGGTCAGGTGGAAGGTGTCCCTGCCCATGGCAGAGGTTGGAATGAAATGAGCATTCATGTCCTTTCCAGCCCAAACCATTCCATGATTCTGTGCTGTCATTAGGGTCAGCTACCTTATATTACTTTAGTGGCCTTCTATTATTTTCGGTGACTGAGGAGAATATAAGTTTTGATTTCCAGAAAGTGTTGAGTTTGTGTGGGCACGCATTTTGTGGTGATTGGGAGTGGGGCTGTGGAGCCTCATCCCCAATGGCTACAGCTGTGAAAAGCAGGTGAGCAGCATTGAAGGCAGTGAGGCATGGAGTGCCCAGGTGTGCTGAGCAGTCACAAAAGGGACACACAGGTGCAATGCATGTAAGGTGAGGGGTGTCAAAGATTGGGCTGAAGGCCAAGATGAGCAGATGTTTGTAGATTTCTGAAGTGATGTTACTCTGTATGGGTTGAAGCTTTCTGAAATGGCATGGTGGCACTCTGTATGTCATGGTCCTCTTGACTGCAATGTATTCTATGACAAGTTTGAGTCTGGAGTTCTGGAATAAGCTTCCACAGCTGCAAGTGACTCCTTTATCCACAAGAGGGAACACATTGAGTGTGGATTTTCAAAGTAATTCCAGTAGGTCTGGTTTAGCGTTCTGAGTAGCAGTATTCCTCTTGAGCTGTGTGTGTTTAAGCTCCCATTAGACAGTGCACAATCACTTCATGCTATGGTTTCTTCTGGACTGAATTGTATGTATTTCTGGTTTGAGGGTCAATGTTGCCAGTAGGGTGTTAGCAAATCTTTTTGCTGCTATTGTCTCTTCTCAAGCATGCATACAGAAGAAAGAGCAGTATTGTAGAGCTCAGGTGTAATGTAGCTGTGGATTGATTCTCTTGGAATTTATCACATCCCTATGTTGGTGGCAGCTGAGATTGACCCAAATGGGGGTAAATGATGTTCTATTTACACAGGGGCTGACTGACCTGACCCTTAAGGCCATTTTGTTTTGTGGATTTTCATTGCTAAATCAGTGACTGTTCATTCTGTCAGTAACAAACAGCCAAGTTTGTTGTTGTATCACAGCAAAGGCTGTTCTGCTGCCAGTCTTCTGAAATCTGTGTTTGCTTCTCTTTCAGGCAAGGAGCTGAAATGGATAAGGTGATGCAGGAGCTTGGGAAGTCACTGACTGACCAGGATGTGAATTCCTTAGCAGCTCAGCATTTTGAGTCTCAGCAGGTAACTAGAATATGCCATGCACATAATCACCTTAAAAAGAACACCCGCACCACTCAAATTATCACTGCTCTTCTGTCAGGATTTGGAGAACAAATGGACCAATGAACTAAAACAGACTACTGCTATCCAGAAGCAGGAATATCAGGAGTGGGTAATAAAGCTTCATCAAGACCTAAAGAATCCCAACAACAGCTCAGTCAGGTATTTAATTCCTCTGTGATGCTGAATTTCAGCTGAAATAGGTGAAAGTATTTGTGTTTACATAATCTTCTAAATAGGGTACTATAGTCCTATTTATTATGATATGATAATATCTATAAATAATTTGCTTAGGATAATCAAAGGCAAATAGACCGTCATAAAGAAATATGTATAATTTCAGGAGTTTCTTCATTGTGTGATGTTACAACATCTGTGTACCAGAAAGTATTGTAATGCACTAAAGTGCAGCTTAACATGAGTGGAATTTCCTCCTGTTTTGCCTTCCTTTCCTATATCTGTCTTAAATACTGTTTCACAAAGCTTTCTCTTACCACCTAAGCATGTTCTGGAGAATAATGGTACTTTAAAAAATGGTAACAGTGGTTTGAATTAACAACCCTCTTTTTTCTTTCTGTATGTATGTCACTGGACAGCTAAAAAATGGAATTTTTTAGCCTGAATGTTTGTGGAGAGAGTTGAATGAGAAGCTTTCCTCTGTTTGAGGAAATGGCAGGGAAATTAGAATTTGTAAATTGGGTGGGATCCTTATCCTTTATCACTAGGACATTGCTGCTTGGCAGGTGAAATCAGTAGAATTGCTTGCAAGTTTATAAGAGATTTTTGGAGGTGAGGCACTTTGAAAACAGAAACTTCTCACTAATGCAGCGACAAATTGGATGCTGTTCTTTCATGTATTAGGAACAGTATTTGTTGTATCACTACCAGACAGTTGAATTTAGGGAAAATATTAAAACTGATATCTGAAATGTTTCCTGGGAGTTTGAACACTGTGGAACATTTGAGAAGGTGGTTTTAAATCTCCTGTTTAGTGTGGGAAGAAAAGAAATGCTTTATTTAATGACTTCATAAATAAGGTTTTGGCTGCTGTGAATAGGTTGAAGAAAATTATTTTTGTTTTCCTTTTATTCCTACGTTCTTACTATTTTATAACTAGGTTATTGTGACTTATTTTTAATTCTCAGTCTTGGAATGCTTTACAAATGGGCCAAGTAATGTAAATCTAACAGTGAAGTTTCCTCTTCCTGCTGCCAGGAAGGCAAAGGTGAAACCTCATGAATGGAGCTCATGCTCATAGGTTTGGTCTCCTGGTTTCCACAGGCCAGCTGAGAAAACTTGGGATAACTTTCCCAATGTTGTTGGTCTTGAACAAAACTTAGGATTAACTTTTTGGTACTTCTCTTATTATTTCAGTGATGAAATTAAAGTTCAGCCCAGCCAGCTGAGGGAATCTGTGGAAGGAAATGGGAGAATCTATGAAGAGCAAAGGCTGTTGGAAGAAAGCTTTACTATTCATTTAGGTAAGTGGAGTAAACCCAAGTAAAGCTGGTAATTAATAATGTATCCAAAGCAAGTCTTATTTACACTATTTAACTCTCAATGTGTATAATCCATAGTTTGGAGTTGTTTTGTGTTTGTTCTTTACATGTGTAAGAGAACAGCATAAACTGTATCAAGCAATGTCTGAAATAGGTGGAAATCTTAATGGAAAACATTCTAGGAGCAAATTTTCACCCACTTTGTTTGGGTGAGTCATGTGGAAAAGCACAGCAACAGCAAAACATACTGCCTAAAATGAAGCTTCAACCTTTCTTATATTTGGTAGAAAAACGTGTTTACGAAATTCACTTCCTGTGATCAGTTGACAGCAGAATAGATACTTGCAATTTGTAGTTTTGTTGGTTCAGTAGAGTCTTCTTGAGCTGTTTTCACCATGTTATGTTGTGCAGGAGTGGTTTAGGTCACTTAAAAAGTCATCAGCAAAGGCGTCAGACTGAGGAAGTTTGATACAAATTTGCAAAAGAGCAAAAACATTCAAAGGCAAGGTTTGCTCTGTATTGTATAGATAAAACACAGAGAGGAAAATTGGATTATAACCAAATCTAAAATGATTTTGGCAGAGATGGGCAGCCACAATCCTTCCCAGTATCACAAACTTGGGAATTTGCAAGCTCTGAGAGGCATCTCTGTCAGAGGGAGATGCTGGTGCAGCCTGCTGTGGTGCAGGAAAGCTCCAAGGACATCCCTTAGGACCATGGTCCATAGGGTTGTGAGATGATTGCCTTGAGTCATTTGGAAAATGTTCATCCTCAGGCTGAATTGCTGGAGTTTCCAGAGCTCCAGCAGCAATGGTGCTGTTCCCCTTGGGCCATGGGTCAGCTGGGGATGTTTCCAGGCTGTCAGGGGCTGACTGGTGATCTCTTCCCCTCCATGCAGCTCCCACTTCAGCCATGCAGCAGTTCCTGGGATAGCCAGGAGATGCTTCAGCACCCAGCTCATAGCACAAATGCTAAGGCTTAATAGGAGTTCCTGAGCTTGTGGAGTGGTTCTGGAAAGGGAGGGGAAGGATACACCACTACCCATCAGTATTTCATCCCTAGCCCTGCAGTACTCCTCAGGAGGAATTGCTTCACAGATAGGGTTGGAAGGGTCTGCCCAGGGAGGTTTGGTGTCCCCATCCCTGGAAGTGTCCAAGGAATGCCTGGACATAGCACTCAGTGGGCTGGTGACAGAGTGGGGATTTGGGCACAGGTTGGACTTGGTTTTGAAAGTCTGTTCCAAGCTTAATTATTCTGTGATTCTGCAGCAGGAACAAGGCTCATTTCAGGCATGGACAAGCCTCACTTTGTGAGAACACTGCATTTTTATTGCTACTTTGTGAATTGCTGATGTGTCTGTAAAACTGAATGAGTGGCTGAGAACTTCCTCTGGGTGTTACTGGTTACAGCTCCCTTCCAGATCTTTAGGGAAGCACTTTGTGCCCTTGCATTTCAATCCCAGTCCTGAGTTTGGACTTCCACTGGGATTAAGCCACGTGTGCTCTTTGCAGGGGCTCAGCTGAAGACCATGCACAACCTGAGGCTGCTGAGAGCGGATATGTTGGATTTCTGCAAACACAAGCGCAATCAGCGCAGTGGGGTGAAGCTGCACAGGCTTCAGACTGCCATGTCCCTCTACTCAACCTCCCTCTGTGGCCTGGTGTTACTGGTGGATAACAGGATCAGCTCATACAGTGGAATCAAAAGAGGTGAGGCATTGTCAGGGAGAATGAATAAAGTAATAAATTAGAATAAAATCTGGCTGCCTTTTCTCACAGAAAAATATTCTTTGTAAAATTAAAATTCAGTGGAGAGCACTCATGTTTTGCATATGATATGGCAAAAGGGCAACAAATGCAAAAAGAGATATGGATGAGGATGGAGGATAGAGTGTGCTGTTATCTCTCATCTCTTCCCTACATTTTGTGTCTGAATAACAAACAATATTGAAGAGGACCCTTCAATATTGATTTAGACAAATTTATTATAGGAGTTTCTAACTCTTTCAGTACCAGATTATCACAATGAAACTATTTTCAAAAATGAAAAAGAAATATGCCCAGATTTTAAAGTGATGTGTAAATATATAAAAATACCATGTCCTTTTGATACTGTGAATTCTGTTAAAAATGAACAGTAGGAATATGACTTCCCTACTCCTGGAAAGTTTGATTAATTTGAAGTGAGTGTCTTTTGAGTAAATGGGCACTGTGATGGTGTTTTCTATCAAGGTTAACGAAAGAAACTTCTGTTTATTCCTGGTTGACTCTCCCACTTCTGTCTTGAAGTTTAATACCAAAATACTTGCAGGTACACAGTTTGTGGTGATTGGGAGTGGGGCTGTGGCTACAGCTGTGCAGGACAGGGAACAGCATTGAAGGCAGCGAGCCATGGAGTGCCCAGGGGCACTGACCAATCATGCATGAACGTGAGGGGTGTGAAGAGTTGGGCTGAAGAACAAGAAGGGTGGCTGCTTGCAGCCTTCTGAGTGATCTGGTGTCACTCTGTATTGGCTGATGCCTAAAGCCTTTGGAAATTGTATGGTGGTCCTCTGTGTATCCTGGCTGTCTCAACTGTGACATATGCTGTGACAAATACACTTGGAATGTCTTTTTTTGACTATAACTTGTCATTATTCTTGCATGCCAGAAAAAAATGCACAATGGTGCTTGATATTTCCTGGAAACAGTTGGAATCAGGCTTCTAGCAAGAAGGAGAGGGAAGGGAACCAGGAAAAACTGCAGTTGCATTTGTTGGTTGCTATTGATGGTTTCCAAATAGTTTAATTGTAACAATATTATTTTGTACTTGTTTTGCAGGTACTGTAACTGTGTAAGTATTTAAATTAATAACAAAAGGAGAGTATCTGGTTTTATGCTATATTTTAGGCAATGAGAGAAGACAGAAATTTAAATAATGCCATTAAACACAAAATTGCATCTTGTAGCCACCAACTACATCCTGCAGCCCCAATAGAGGAGAAAGTATGTCACAATCTGTCAAATATAATCCTCAATAAATTTTGGAAGAGGAGTCCAGTAGGGCTTTATCTGCTTTTGGAGAGTTTGCCTTTATAGCTGGATTTACTTGATCAGTAGAGTAGAATTACATAAGGTTACTGAGCACAATCTCAGGACATGCATTTCAATCTTATTTTTTTCCTAGATTTCGCAACCGTTTGCCAAGAATGCACGGATTTCCATTTTCCTGGAATCCAAGAACAACTTGAAATTGTCCAGAAGGTTGTACTTAAGGCCAGAGCACAGCGTAGCAGCAAGACAAAAAGACACCATGGTCAGTGACAACCAAAATTACCCTCCTTGAAATAGAACAGTGGTCAGAGGGATGTTTGTGGGCAGGGCAGAGTCCATGCCACTCTTCTGCAGTTATTTCATCTGTAAAATGGGATGTTTGGGTTCATCAAGAAACTGTGTGAAATTCACAGAGAATGTGGTGTTCGGGTGTTGTCTTTGCTGCTCCTTTAAAGTGAATCAACATATAAAAGTTACATTTTAACAGCATGGGAAGTACATCAGGCCATTCTGCTTTCCTGAGCTGCCTGTAGCAGCACAAGCTTTATCTGTCTTTATCTTTTTATTGCCATTTACATTTAAATCTCTAAAAATTGCAGAAAAAGAAGTTTATTGCTTTCCCCCCCTTACTTTAAAGTGAATGCTGAAAACCAAATAAGAACTAGACTAAATGTGTATTTAGTTTTCTTGTGCTGGCCAAAGTTTTGGGAATGGTTTTCCTTACATTTGTGTTTGCAGGTGGCTGGGAAATGCTCTGACCACATGGTGTTTAGGCAGTGCAGTTGTACATCATGTAACTTTGGTTTCCCTGCAGAGAGCTACTTATGTGATCTAAATGCATCTAGAACATGAACAAATATGAGTACACAGAAAAACAAGTTCTCTTGAGAACCTGCATATGGCTGCATCTCAGGGGAAATGGTGAAAGCTGGTTTTATGCTGCTTGATTTATGTAAATCTCTTAGGAACAAACTTGTTTTAATTTGTTACGTTATTGAAAGAGTAATAGCCAGATACTATGTGGTTGTGGGGGCAATTTTTAAAGTTTCATGTTATGTCTTAGAATATTGTTTGCTGTTGTCCAAATAAAGAAATATCATGGGATGGTAAGTAAGAAAGGCAGGGATTTGAGGTAGGATTCAGTTTGGGATGTGTTGAAGACAGCAAAAACTCTTCTACCCATCCCCCTTGCATTTTGGGGGCTTTATGGTAACTTCATGGTCAAAATTCAAGCCAGATATCAGTACATGAATCTTTTAATGCCTAAGTGTAATTAACAGAGGATATGATTAATATTTGTTCCATGTGTTCATACACAGAAAACAAAATCAGTGGGAATGAAGATAAATTAAAGAATATCGAACGAAACCAGTCGAACATTTTGCCGGGTGAGTTGTGTGGCATTGACCCTCTCTTCCTGAAGCAAATTGTGTTTTATACATCCACATTTTTAGCTCTAAAGTCAGAACATAAATTATAAACTGAACCCAAGCTGACCTCAATCAGAGGAGAAGGATGTTCCTGTGGCTGAGGCAGAGAACTGGGTGTCAGGACATCTGGTTTCTATTCCCAGCTTTGCCACTGCATCACATGGCGTGGGGCAAATCACTTCTCTTTGCCTAAAATTTCCTTTTGGAATTTGAGGATGAAAAAAAAAACCCTCTGAGCATCTTGTGGGAAAGATAAAACTTCAATACTATCAGCTAATTTTATTTGTCAAAATGGCTATATGTATATCACTGCTGTGCTACAGAAAAGCAGTTTTGAGTGGATTTTTTAACTTTCAGAAATCCCTCTCTCAGGGGAAGTATCTTCAGTGTATATTGTGATGTTTAGTAAGGAAAGCTGCTGTGGAATTTAAGATGAATATGCAGCTGGGGAAGGAGTTAAGTCCATACAACTGATGGTTGAGTGAGGGCTTATTAAAATTGATTTCATGACTGTCGTAAATATTTTTAGTGGAAGTGGATTATAAATCAACTTGGACCAGATAAATCCAGGTGTCTTGTAGCAGTGGCCTGCATTACTGCTTGTAGATGGTCACTGCTGGGGATTCCTGCCTCCTTAGCAGCCATCCAGAAGGAGTACAGACCCATTCTGCAGCTGTTCCAGTTCAAAGAGAGGATCTTAACTTCAGTGGCCAGTGGGAATAGGTTTGAAGGAAGATGTTTATTTGTTGACTGAAACAGTGGGGGCATTGCACACCTGCTTTTCCCTTGACTGTACTGCAGACTTTAGATCTCCAGTGCAAAGGAGCAGGGGAGAGACCTGGATTTCACTGCCTCTCACCTTTGATGAATGAATACTAAATCTAAAAATACCCCCAACAAGATGTCTTGGTTCGTTTTTTCAAACAAGTCTGTAAATCACCTTCGCACTACTCTGAATTATTTTAAATTCTAATGGTCACTGATCCCTTTGTGTTCCAGTGGCATATCTCAGTTGTTAACATAACCCACTATCTTTTTCCACAGGCTCTGTGCATCCTTTATTTGAACCCATCCTTTTTTGGCCTTTCCGCCTCCCACATCTGTCTGCAATTCCGTGCTTGCATTGTGTATTTTGAGTATTGCACCTCCTCTGGGTTTGTTTTTCTGTTTTGTGCTATATAGAGATCATATCCTGTACTGGCACTGTTATGGTTCATTACACCATGTGGCCATGATGCCAGTGGAACCCATCAAAGCAGGGGAGTGAGTGTGGGATGGATGTAAAACAGTGACAGTCCAAGGAATTTTAGATCTCCTGTGTATGTCCTCATCTCTGCTGTGTATTTGTATTGGTCTTTTATCTTTCTTACACTTCCAAACAATTGGATTTCAGTACAGATCACTACTATGATTTCTTACCTTCGTGCTTTGCCTTATTGTGCAGGAGAGTTCTACATCACACGGCACTCAAACCTCTCAGAAATCCACGTTGCCTTTCACCTGTGCGTGGATGACAACGTCAGGTCTGTGAACGTGACTGCCCGGGACCCGGCCATCATGGGGCTCAGGAACATCCTCAAGGTCTGCTGCACACACGACATCACCACCATCAGCATTCCCCTCCTGCTGGTGCATGAAATGTCAGAAGTGAGTAAATGGAAACATTTGGGCTGGTTTTATACCCTTGGATTTTTGCAAATGGTGTGTTTCATGCTGATTTAGGACAAATGGGATGGTTTCCTCACTCACAGACCTCTGCCACACCACATGGTATTGTATCTACATGGTGACCCAAATTAAGGAGCTAGACCAATTAAAACCATCTCAGCCAGCTGAATCACTCAAAAGTTTTTATTCACTCCCCTCCTTTTGGACAATTCACTTCCTAGATCCATCTCACTGCAGTGGTACAAGTATTAATAGAAGATGGGACTACACAACTGGTAGTTCTTGCTTGGAAACTGTACCTTCAGAGTTGCTGATGCAGTAGTGATACTAGATCCTTTCTTTTAATTATCATTAGCTGTAAACATTAAAACTAACTTTTGGAAGCAGCAGAACTGGCAAAGCTTGGCTTAGAGTTCTGTAAATCTAAACACTACCTTCTGTAAATCTTCTACCACCTCAGCCCTACACAGGAGCAACCAAATTCACCTTCACTTTGAGCTGTCTCCTCCTTCACTGTCTAATTTCTGTCCCTGTTTCCTCTCTAAGTCCCCTCAAATACTGGCTGGGCAAGAGGCAGCATATTGCTGATGCTCTTTGTGTTCTTACTTACTGTGCTGAGTTTTGTATTTTCTTCTGCAGTGGGACTCTGCTGTAGGGCTTGTCTCTCAATCAGCTGTAACATTTCTCAGTGCACAGCAATTTAAAACTATTGGCAGCCTCTTTTCTCTGTCACACTTGTCTCACAGGGAAGAAAAAGGGTGGGAAGGCAGGGAAAGAAGTGATGGGCAGGGAGTACAGCCATATGCCTCCTATCCTGAAGAGCTGGAAAGTCTGTAAAACTAAAGAAATGAGAAAAGGAAGATAATTCTGTCATCCATGCAAGGATATCAGTAATAATTACAGTCTGTTTGAGAGGTTTCTATTTTAAATAACCCTTTGATTTTTCATTTTTAGACTCAATGTTACCTTTCCTTTGTGGAAAGTGGCTGACTCAGAAAGATAAATGCTCACCAGTGGATTACCTTTAACAGTGACAGGTTTTATAATAGAATTTACTGGAACACAGAGTAGAAGTCTTCCTTTTTTGCAGGATCAGGGTCTATCATATTGAAAAGGTAAAAAGACAATAATAAAGCTTCTAAAGGATGTGTTTCCATACATAAAAGTAGACTTTTAGGAATAGATTAGATTAATTATGAAATTTTTCATCTATTGTCCTGAGACCTTTCTTTGGGCACAAATGCAAGTAGTCAATATGCAGGACAGCAGCCTGGGTCACTCATGGGACCCAGTTGCTGTGTTTCAGAAATTTATTAAATATATCGACCTTTTTCTTAATCAAGGTGCCACCTGATTGTATTCTTCTGGTTTTTGTTTCCTTTAAACCTGGTTAGTTTTAGTTTCTGTTTGCATATCTGTATTTTAAACTACAAATAAAGCACATGAGCACATGACCAAGTGTTCAACACACCTTGAGATGTGTGAAACTGAAGAATTATCTTCTTGTCTAGTGCTGGATTCTTAAAACGTCCTGGTAAAACCTTTTGTATTAAGCTGTACATCTTAGCAGAGTAAGCAGAAGGTGAGCTGGATGGTAACTGTGTTTAGGCACAAGTGCTTTGTATGACTTGCATTAGCAGCTTGCTTATTACAGTGCTTGGCAGCGGGCTGACCTGCTTTGAAACACACAAAGCTGTAACTCCTTGTTGAGGGAAAAGTGAGTAATGACAGATTTCTGAAAGTTACCCTGAACTCGGTGCCTTTGGCAGCCACAGTTCTGACTCTGCATTTACCACCCACAGAAGAACATTTTTGTGAGGTGGTTAACCAGGAGCCCAGCTGCAGAGATGTTTCCTTGCTTCCTTGGACAGGCATTCATTAGCAGTGTTCTCTGTGCTTTTTCCAAAGGTTTTCTCCTAATGTAGATGGATGAGTGGTGTTTATAGCCTCACAAAAGTAATTACAGTATCACAGACTGCTTTGGGTTGGAAGAGACCTTAAGCTCATCCTGTCCCATCACCTGCCATGGGTAGGGACGCCTTCCACTCTCCCAGGTTGCTCCAAACTCCATCCAGCCTTTCCTGGAACCTGTGCCAGGACCTCACCACCCTCCAATCTAAACCTGCTCTCTGTCAGTTTGACTGTATTGATCTCAAAGAAGCTGTTAGATTTCATTATTTTTATGGAAAAAAAAGAATCAAGAGTTCTGTTTTCCTTTGTTTTTCTTATGGCAAAAACAACCAAAACAGATCTCTCTTAAATTAAATGAAGGAAGGAAACTGGATTTGATACCTGAGAAAGGCAAAAGCAGGTAAGTTTGATATCAAGCCAAGTGAGGTGTTACTGATCACTGGAATCTGCTATAAAGTGGGAAATGAAGTGGCTCTAACAGCAGGGCATAGCTAAAAATGCCAGAGCTGGCACCCTCCCTTGGTAGTTCCAACATTGCTGTTGTTCACACAGCAACAGTGACAAAAATGTGACTTTCCAGTGATCTCAGTCCAATTGTTTCTATTACCATCAATTAAGACAATTTTTTTTAAAAAGTAGAAATCAAAGGAGTGTAAGCTGTGTAACAAATATTTATGAACAGAGTTTATGTCCATAGAAAGGTTATGATGGGTGTATTGATCTCAGATGTTTCTCATCTGAGTTTCCTGGCTTTAAATTTTTATCTGCTCATCCAGTGTTTAGGATTTGCACAGATGCACCAAGTTAAACACCTTGCTAATTCTTACTGAAATTACCCACTGAAGTTTAGTTTGAAATATTTTTCCACACGATATATGTGGACTTTACTGTTTTACTTACTTGATTACGACATGGTTCTGCAAAGACCCAAGCCCTAAGCAGCCCTATGTAGTGAGCCTATAATAAATTAAATGAAAATAAAATCAAAAGGATTGCAACATATCTTTCTCACTGAGAAAAATATGTGAAAGACCAGTGAAGCTGGTCTCTCCTCCCCCTCTTCTTTTGTTGTTTTTTTTTGTTAATGAGTCAGTGAGCTATTATTCAAAACTCCCTCTAAGAGGTTGGCTGTTTGCTTTTTGCTTTCTGATGTCCTTCTCTGTATTTTGCATTGTTGCTTAGCTGATCCTCCATTTCCACACCAGAGAAAACTCCTGGTGATGTGGTGAATTCATGAGAACTTTGGTGTGTGAAGATGGATTAGAATACAATCACTGCTATGTCATTTTCAGTTCTTGTGGCTTGCGTGGAGCAACATTCTGTTATCTCCCTGGATGCCCACAAAACTTAATCTCTGTTCCTCTAAAATAGTCCAAGGAATGGTGTCATATCCTGCTGTGTTGCTCAGTCTGTTTAAGGCTCAGTTCCCATCACTGATTGCTCAAGGTGCTCCTGAGAGAGAATGTTCTTCTTAGTTACTTGTTTTTCACTAAGCCGAAGCAGTGATCAAAACCAGCTATAAACCTTACATGTGACAGAAAGCACACATGAGCAGATGAGTTATAATAAACACCAAGTGTTGCTTCCAGAATGCTTAAAAATTAAAAAAGTCAAAAAGCAACCACAACAAAAGTACAAACTCAAACTTGTCCAGCACTATTCTGTCTGATTAATGTGGTGTATACCCTAAAAGCAGCATGTGATTATATATAATGAAAGATTTATGAAAAGATATTTCAAACTTACCCAGTTTTTAACATACAGTGTATTTTGGGGGATTGCAGGAGATCCTCCCACCTGAGGAGGAACTTTGGCTTTCAGTAGTTGTTTAATGAAGCCACACATCCAGTTTATCAGTTATGTTATCACTGGCCATACTTAGATAACCTTGCCTCTCAAATAACTTTCTTTAATCCTGAAATTAAGCTTTCTGATAACAGATTGCACTGTGTGTTTGACATTGCAAAATAGAGACTGGCTTTAGTGAATAGAAAAATATGTAAAGCTTAAGTTTGAAAAGGTACTTGGAATGATAAATCAGTTTCTATATCTATATTCCTGTATTCAGAGTAGGAGGTGCTAATCTTCATGTTGAAGAGTACAGCAGAAACAAACAGATATTGTTTTCTTCTTCCTGAGAAGTGTTTGCAGTGAGTCATTCTGTCTCTGATGGAGTTACATCATCATGGTGTAATTGGCTTTCTAGCATACAGCCAAAAAATGTTTCATGAACTTTCATCTTAAATTATTTAGCCCAGTGCTTGTATCCATATCTTAAACCACTGTGGTTTTCATGTCATGTTTTGCTATTTAAGTTTAGGTAAGGATTTGCTGGCTGTTGCTATCTGAAACTTCTTCATCAGATGCAGATGATTTGTTTGTTCTCACTCTTACCATAAATGCATCTAAAGGTGGAAGGGCTTCTTCCAGTTCCAGTATTAGAGAGAAGGTTTTACTGAAGGTTGTGGGTATGCCAAAAAATATTAAACAAAATCAAGAACAATTAGAAGTCATCATTGTGCTTTTAAGATGTGATCAGGAGCCTGCCTTTGATTTGCTGAAGCATGAACCTGACAATTATCAGTTCAACATTAGACTTTTTCTGGAGCTCCCCAGGGGAATCAAACAGCCCAGTTTCCAGTGGGTTTGACAACATTTTTATTCAACACCTCAGTTTAAAAATGTTTAATATTGTTCTGACACTGGCTGTCCTAGCAATAAGGAGTGGTGGTGTTTTTATGGTCACCTGTAAGGTATGTACACCTGCCTAGAATGTTCTGAAAACTAGGTCCCAAATCCTGCTTGAAAACTATGTTCTAGGGCAAAAAATGTATTGCTTTTAATAATTCTCCTGCTTATTGTTGCTGGTTAGATTTGTGGGGCATTGAGGCTTTTTATTTCTTCATTTAGGAGATGACCATTCCATGGTGCCTGAAGAGGGCAGAGCTCGTGTTCAAGTGTGTCAAAGGTAGGGGAGTGGAGCCCCAGTGGGATCTGGGGAGCCAGTCCAGAGCAGGGACATGAACTCATTAAAGGGCTGGAACAGCTCTGCTGGGAGGAAAGGCTGAGGGAATTGGGATTGTGCAGCCTGGAGAAGAGAAGGCTTTGGGGTGAGCTCACTGTGCCCTTGCAGTGCCTGAATGGAGCCAGCAGGAAAGATGGAGAGAGACTCTTGACAAGGGCCTGGAGTGACAGGGCAAAGGGGAATGGCTTCAGACTGACAGAGAGGAGGTTTAGATTGGATATTAGGAAAAAACAGTCCTCATGACCCAGTATGGTTTTCTCTCTTTCCAAGTGTTGTTTTTACTTTCTGCATTTTTAGAGCTGCACTTAAATAGTTGAACCAGTCACTTTCTTTCAACCACCTGCTTGAGGAACCTCTTCCTGTAGTAACTGACCTTTAGTAGTTCACAATGGATATATTATCTATATCATCCACTTCTATTAAACAGGTATTTTTCTGAGTGTCTTTACGTGCCATGAGAGGATTCCTGTGGCCTTTCGTAGTTCATTACTTGAGCAATAAATTAGTGCTGAGCTTTTTCCCCATAGAATCATCACAGAATCATAGAATTGTTGGGGTTGGAAGGTACCTTAAAGATTTCAAACCCCTTGCCATGGGCAGGGACACCTGCCACTTCCCAGCTTGCTCAGAGCCCCATTCAGCTTGGCCTTGGACACTGCCAGGGATCCAGGGGCAGCCACAGCTTCTCTGGGCAACCTGAGCCAGGGTCCCAGCACCCTCACAGGGAACAATTTCTTCCTCTTATCTAATCTGAACCTGCTCTGTCAGTGTGAAGCCATTGCCCCTTGTCCTGTCACTCCAGGCCCCTGTCAAGAGTCTCTCTCCATTTTTCTGTGGGCTCCCTTCAGGCACTGGGAGGCCACAATGAGGTCACCCCTGTTTCTCAGTGAAAGGAAGCAATGGTAAGAACTCCTGACACACTGTTTGGAGCAACCCTCACTTCTGCTGTGCATCACTGTGCTGCACAGAAGGACTGATAGTTCTGTGCTGAGTGTAGCTATTCTGCAGAACTCATTAGATTTTTCTATGTTTCATTCAGATTGCCCAGGTCTGATTTAAAGGTAGTTGAGGACATCCCTAATTAAGGCAGTTCACCCCCTACTTGTGTGTGAAAGCTCCCTTACTGCCTGCTCATGCTGTAACTGCTGGGGAGTGTTGCACAGGTAATCCAGACAGTGTCAATGCTGGTTTTTCAGGTTTCATGATGGAAATGGCCTCGTGGGATGGAGGAATTTCTCGGACTGTACAATTCCTGGTACCACAGGTAGGTGAAACCAAAGTCATATCCAACCTAGGAGCCTGCTAGTAAGGCTAAGGTAAGAAGTCACATGTCAGCAGATCTAGTTGTAATTTTTTTGCTTTTGCCTGCCCCTTTTGAGTGAGTTTAATTTAATCTGTCTGGTTTTGTTTCCTTGCCTATAAAAGAGGAGTAAGGGTGGGTTTATATTTTTGAATACCCACTAGTATTTTCTGAGATGATGCTAAAATTTCAAACTGGGAAATTCACCTTTACAAGTAGTGAATGCATCACCTTTGAAAAAGCTACTTTTTTCCTTTTTTCTGTTAATTACTTAACTACATTTTTCTGTTAACTACTCCAATGGTCTAACCCTGTGTTACATAACTTGAGTTGTTTATTAGTCATATTGTCTTAACAGCATGGAAAGCTGCAATGCAGAAAGTTCAGTCATGCTTTCACAAAAAAAAAAAAATTCCTCCAGGTATTTGAAGTTAGTTCTGATTTAGATTCTGAAATTATTGAATTTGGAGTTCTAGCTGATCTTCAGAAACAGGAACATATCCAAAGATGCCCAGCATGAGGTTTGTTCTAAAAAGCAGTAAAAGTAGAATTAATGTTAGGAAATGAATGACATGTATTTCTTGACAAATTAGAAAGCTGGTGAGCAAGGAAGAAGCCACAAATAAATTCCAAATTTGAAGCTAGTCTTGAAATGCAGAGAGCAGTAGTCCTGTAGATAACAAGCAGCACTGTCCTGCTTATGTTTGGCAGAAGTAATCAATCCCTGGAACAAGAAATCTACTGGAAATGGTTATGTGGGTATGTCACATAAATAGACAACCAGTATTTTTAGGTCAGTCTTTTAATTGAATTCAGTCAGATTATAACACAGTTTGGAAATTATTTTTGCTGTCTTCTGAACAGCAGCAATTCTCTTAAATACCAAGAAACAAAGTTGAGAGAGACTTAATTCTTCCTAACTACAAAAAGACAAAGCTTACCTCTGTGTTGGTTTTTTTTCCCTAGACAATTTCAGAGGAAATGTTTTACCAGCTGAGTAACATGCTGCCACAGATCTTCAGAGTGTCCTCCACACTGACTCTGACTTCCAAGCACTGATTTCTGTGAGGCACTAACCTGTATCCTGTTGGCAGAGGATGAGGTTAAGGAGATTCTGGACTAGGATGTCTCTTTCCTGTGAACTCATGACCCCAAATGACATTTGTTGCAATTTCAAGAATTGTGTTGTAATAAAAGATAAATGTTGTCTGTTCTTGGCTGGTAGCAGCTGATTTTGGGCTCTTGTTTTGTTTCAGCACAGGATTGATGATGAATTCCTCACCTTTATCTGAAAGACATTCATTATAACTTGTAAGAAATCTACAGAAATATATAGGTAATTCTCATACATAGGTAGTAGCAATAAGAGCTTATACTACAAATGGGGTCTTCTGCCTTCTACAAACATTTGCTGAATTGTCTTAGTGACTTTTAGAAGAATATGGAGCACATCAGAATAACCCATGGAATTTGTCATAGCGACCCTGGAATAAAATGTATTACTGCCTCATTTGTCATTATACATTATTGTCACAAGTATATATTAAAAAAATTAATGTGTACTTGTGACAATAATTAGAAATTTTGAAGTTTAGGTCTTCCTTTTTTTATACTTTTTGCTTTATTTCCAGATTTCACATTGAGAAGTTTATTATATGAATAACTTTATAAAAACACTAAAGTGTTCTGGACACTGTTATCCAGATAAAATTTGCTGCTTAATAATTAACATTTTATGACTAATCAAAAATTCCAGGGAGACAGCTCAAGATGCAGGTATGAAATTTCTTGGGACAAGCTTGAATCCAATCAAACAAAAACCCAACCAGACACCCCCTGCATCCCAGTGACGGGGGATAAGGGGAACCCTGGGAGCTGCTTTTCCCCCATCATGGACAGTCTTGGCACTCAGCTGTGCCAGGAGCTGGAAGCAGCTTTTCTATGGACACAGGGATTGGGATTCTTGGGATTGCCAGAAGCACTGGGCTCTCAGCACAGCAACTGTGGGTGAGGGTTCCAGGTGGTGGGATTTCCAAATCCACAGTTCTGCTCTATGGGAATCATGGGGATCCTGGCAGACCTGGCTTTCAATCAGAAACCTCTTCCTGTGTACTGCTGGAATTCTGCACTGGAAACTAGAGAACCTGGAAGCCAATTAAAACCCTAATTATTTTCTGTCTTCACAGTGATTTTTTAAAATGTTATTTAGTTTAATAAAGGCAAAGATTGAAGAGCTCTGTTTTGGGCAAGCTGCATAATTTAAAATTCTCAGAGAACCAAAGGAATATTCACCATTTCATGATGATTGTAAAGTCACTGTGTAATTAACAGACTCAGTATTTTTATCAAGTCTTGCATGCTGCAGGAAGCCATGTAAGTGACCCAGCAAACATCTCTTGCTGAACTGTCAAATACTTTCTTTTCCTCTGCCAGCAGCTTCTAAAGAAGAATCATGCAAGTAACGTGACCTAATTTGGTGTTCTAGAAAAGAAGGATGTAAATTCCTCCAGAAAGAGCTGGATTAATCCTGTTACAGCTCATTTTACATTGCTGGCCTTAAACTGAAATCAAACTCTGGTCCCAGAAAAGCAAGTGCTCTAACACTATTCTGTCTGGGAAAGGTGTGGTGGCAGAGCTATTCCTTTTTAGAAGTTCTAATGCTTATCTGTGTGTGAAAAAAATCTGTATTACCTACCTATACTAATTTTATATTTTCCTTTAGTCAGGACATCTACCAACAACGAACACCAACAGTTCTTAAGCAAGCATTTTGCATGTACTGCGAGATTTTTTGGTGATAAAAATTATGCCTTGTATTTTTGCCAAAGCATGAAGACTCCATTCAATATAGTAGCACTTGGGTGAAACTGCCACTAATTTCTAGGAAAATAACTCAGCTTTTTGCTTTTTATTTTTGAAATGTTTGTTTTCAGTCTTCAGAGGATTGCATCTAAACTTGTCATCAGAAGAACCAATTAGTCTTTGATACTGAAATGAACCAACAAGCTCTAGTGATGAGGTTTTGGAAAGCCAAAATGGAAGGAATGGTATGGGAAAACTATTAATTCTGCTTGCTGGAGTGTGACCCTTGTAAACGCTGAAAGCCTGCCAAAGAGAATCTTTGGAGGATCTGTGACAGAGCATTTGATATTCCCATTTTTCTTACCTGTTCTCAAGGAAGTGGTGCTAACAGCAGAATTTTAGCTGTCTTTGGAGAAAAGCAGAATATAGAGATGGGCTGACCTAAGCTGTACCTTCTCTTTGGTCTGTGCCTGGCAGCTGTAGAATACAGGCTGCAGTTTATGGTGTAAAGCCACCTTATAAATTCTGTTTCAGTCATGAAAAGCTATTCAAGATTAAGAGGAAAATGACTTAATAGGCATGAGGTTTTCTATTTGTATATGCAGTGCAGATTCCTTGGAAGGGTGGCAGTATTGAATGCCTTGAAAATGTTGTGTAAAATTATACTCGTGGCTTGAATTGAATAAAGTATTCTTGCTATGGGGAGAGGTGAGGAGCAAATGCCATTGTTTAGCTTCTTTAACTTGCTCATGGTGACCACTGTAAACTGCAGGTGCCCTTTACAGTCTGAACTGAGGTTATTGCAAGGGAAAAAATGCCAAGAGTGTGGATCTGTCAAGGATATCACTTAGTGCCCTTCACCTCTTGTCACCAGCTCTGCGGCCTGTGTCTGTTTGCTTCTGTGGGAGCTGGTGACAAACAGGAGGAGAAGAATGCAGGCAGTCAAACACATGCACAGACCTTGCCCTGGCCAGGTGCTTCTCCCCTGCTGAAATGCCAGAAATGTCACTGTTAGAAAGGGGGCACCGCCCAGACAGGTGGGAGCCCTACCTGAGGTCCTTTCTTCTGCAGTAATTCACTCTGGACAGTGAGATTTTAATGATGAAAGAGTTGTTTTATAACTTTTCCTGTTGTATGAGAGGTGAATGAAGCCACAGAAGGTGATTATGCAGAGGGGATATAATGTAAGGAAGGAAATTATCATGGAATGGTTTGGGCTGAAAGGGGCTTTAAAGAACAACCAGTTCCATCTGAGAGGATTGAGATTGCACATTCTAACCCCATTCTGGTATTTCTGTGAGCTTAAAACCTGATCAGTTTATTGTATCTGTACCTCATTTTCCCCTCATTAGAGGCAAGTTTAATTTATACTTGTGTAGTATTTTGAGCATTAGTCTTTCATGCCTCATTTACTGGGTTTTTTTTGCCAGTGCTCTACCCAAAAATACAGAGCTATCCCCTGGTATTCACACCAGATCAGCTGAGTAAAGAGATGCCTGTCCTCTTCTTGTATCTTTGCCTCATGGAGCTCTCAGGACACACCATCAGTGCTGCATAAAAATAAATTTATTACTTCATGCTATATACTGGATGTGATAGAGGTCAGTACCAACTACAAGACTGTTGTCCTATGGGACCACAGAATTAGAAGAATATGTTGTTGTTATTATTATATATAAGGACAAACAGTTTTATTTCAGGTTGCATAAGTTGAAAAGCTTGATTTTATGATATAATAGCAATTAAACACTAAGGTGTAATCCTACCGCAACATTTAGAAGCAAATTCTTTTGAAGATTACTCCTTGGAGGTTAGGCCAGATTCTGGGTAAAGAATGGTGGTTCATAGTTCTCTATTTCCTTTCCCACTTCTGTCAGAATAACCTACAAAGGGAGAAAAACAACATTCACCCTTTATAATAAAGGCTGCAAAAGAGAAAAGCCATGGAAATGAGTCAACTGAGGATGTGAAGTCAGTGTTGCAAGCTCTGCCAAGTGCAGTTTGGAGAAGATGAGGCAGTTTGAGCAAGCACTTCCTCTGGGCACACACTTTCCCAATTAAAAAAAATATGACATATTTTTTTAATTGGGAAATGGACTGTGAACTTCAGTTTGTGATGCTCAGTTCTGGTCTCATTGGCCAGTTTCTCTGCTTTCAGAACAGACATAGAGCAGTATTTTCAACCAGCCCTATGAAGGGCTGAGAAAAGGTGGAGAAATGTTCTCTGCTGGAGTAATTATCAATACCCGTAGGAAAAAAAAGTCACTGAACAAAACAAGGTCCTTGTGTCATGTTTTTAACACAGAGAGAAATATGAAGTATCTAGTATCAAATATTCTATGTAACATAGAAAACCTCTTAAAATCAGTGTTAAATCACTCAAGCACTCCGCATGGACCAGCACACAATGATGTGCTATATCTCACTTCTGAGAGGAGCCATGGTAGGTGCTGGCATCTCCCTGATGGCTGTTGCAGTTCACAACAACTTCTAAATCTTCACTCTAGTCACTGAGAATGCAGCAAAAAATGCCATGATAGAAAAGGCACCAACCTTGTGCAGTCTGTGGTCCACAGGATGTGATGTTAGTTTTGATTGACATCCTGTTTTATATTTTGGCATTCACCATCTGCTCTGTGTGTTGCTTGTGTCAATTCAATGTCTATCAAGTTTGCTGAATTACTCCATAATTACAGAGATGTAACTGAGAGCAGGATTTGGCCTTGTGTGCCCTTCCCAGGGTGCTAAGTTTGAAGAGATACACACAGAGCAACACTGGCTAAATGGCAACTGAAGGGGAATATGAAAACCATCTGTAAACATTTAAAGGATGCAAAGACTAAAGAGGAGGTGGGTTTGGACTGCATGTTCTGGTAAGAGTTTTGACTTAACTCACAGTGATAAAACTAATAAAGGAAAATAGGGAAGTTTTAGAGAAGCAATATGTCTGGAAACTTAGAAATCAGTCTTACACTGTACATATATTTCTCTGAGAATGGAATGATAGCCACTGTGTCATTTCCAAGAAAACAGGAGGATACAGCTATGCCTTTGTGATATAAAGTACTCTTAAGTTGCCTGGGAGATGGCAAGACAGGACTGCATGTCTCCCTTTCTATTTGGTCAGCAGAAATGGATTGATTTCTCCCTCCCTCTGTTCCATCTTTAGGAAGCACGTGGATGATGATCAGGGTCCAGACACATGTGCTTCATCTCCAGCTGGCTTAATAAGATGATTGTTTTTAAATCTGCAGAAAGGAGGATCCCGTGGAGAAAAACTTTACATTCCTACAAGAGGTACCTTCAAGGCAAAGCCTTGGGGGGAGAAATCCTTAAATTAAATTAATTCAGGTTTAGATGAAGGGTAAAGAGAATCATATGCTCCAAGGCACTATCAGCTCTTTCCTAATGGGCATTGGCTCACTCTTAACAGTGCCAAATATCATCAGAGCATCTTTGAGATTCAGTGGTTTTAACAGGAGTTCAAGGCCCTTGGCCCCCAGGCAGGAACAGACCCTGTACATATCAATTTAGGAGTATCTTGAACTGAGGAGTTACCAGAGTTGAAGCTGGTTTGGTTGTCTCCCAAAAGTCTTATTTTAAGCTCCTAAAACTGAACCATAACAGCTTCTGCCTGGCATAAATTATAATCCTCCAAAATGCTCTGTACTCTTTCATGCAAGTCATTTATAGTGACTGCTTCAACTCTGTTCCAAAGAGCAGTTTTAAATCCCAGCAGAAATAGCCTGACCCCACAAACAGGGGCTGCTTCCTTCCGCCCCTCCTCGTGTGTGCAGCACCCAAGTTATCAGCGTGCTCCGTGCCTATTCCCACAGCAGAAATCCCACCAGCACAGGCCAGCCAAGCCTCCCTTTTTGAGAAATGAATGTCTCTCCCCGCTCACCAGTCAAAGATGGAAATTGTAGTGGGTCATTGGCAGGAGCTTGGCCCCAGGCTTGACCAGCTACACAAGAGGATGTGAGTGCTTCTGTTGAGTAGTTGTTTGGAAACCGCTGCCTGACCACCAGTTGTTATCTTGGATGTGTTTTTAGCCATTTTGGGCACTTCTCCCTGCCCATTGGAAGTGGTTCTTCCTTTCAGGCAGTCTGTCAATTATGAGCAAGTCATGCCAACTGATGTTGCTACATGCAAAATGGCACACACCACATTTATATCTTCATTTTTTTGCTTTTGCTGCACGAGGACAACAGCATTTTCTAGGTTTTTTTTTTCTCCTGATGATTATTTTACAGCATGTAGGTATTTATGGATGAAGACAGTCAGCCCCTTTGCCTGGGTGTGAGACCCAGCAGGTGANTGTGTCATGTTTTTAACACAGAGAGAAATATGAAGTATCTAGTATCAAATATTCTATGTAACGTAGAAAACCTCTTAAAATCAGTGTTAAATCACTCAAGCACTCCGCATGGACCAGCACACAATGATGTGCTATATCTCACTTCTGAGAGGAGCCATGGTAGGTGCTGGCATCTCCCTGACGGCTGTTGCAGTTCACAACAACTTCTAAATCTTCACTCTAGTCACTGAGAATGCAGCAAAAAATGCCATGATAGAAAAGGCACCAACCTTGTGCAGTCTGTGGTCCACAGGATGTGATGTTAGTTTTGATTGACATCCTGTTTTATATTTTGGCATTCACCATCTGCTCTGTGTGTTGCTTGTGTCAATTCAATGTCTATCAAGTTTGCTGAATTACTCCATAATTACAGAGATGTAACTGAGAGCAGGATTTGGCCTTGTGTGCCCTTCCCAGGGTGCTAAGTTTGAAGAGATACACACAGAGCAACACTGGCTAAATGGCAACTGAAGGGGAATATGAAAACCATCTGTAAACATTTAAAGGATGCAAAGACTAAAGAGGAGGTGGGTTTGGACTGCATGTTCTGGTAAGAGTTTTGACTTAACTCACAGTGATAAAACTAATAAAGGAAAATAGGGAAGTTTTAGAGAAGCAATATGTCTGGAAACTTAGAAATCAGTCTTACACTGTACATATATTTCTCTGAGAATGGAATGATAGCCACTGTGTCATTTCCAAGAAAACAGGAGGATACAGCTATGCCTTTGTGATATAAAGTACTCTTAAGTTGCCTGGGAGATGGCAAGACAGGACTGCATGTCTCCCTTTCTATTTGGTCAGCAGAAATGGATTGATTTCTCCCTCCCTCTGTTCCATCTTTAGGAAGCACGTGGATGATGATCAGGGTCCAGACACATGTGCTTCATCTCCAGCTGGCTTAATAAGATGATTGTTTTTAAATCTGCAGAAAGGAGGATCCCGTGGAGAAAAACTTTACATTCCTACAAGAGGTACCTTCAAGGCAAAGCCTTGGGGGGAGAAATCCTTAAATTAAATTAATTCAGGTTTAGATGAAGGGTAAAGAGAATCATATGCTCCAAGGCACTATCAGCTCTTTCCTAATGGGCATTGGCTCACTCTTAACAGTGCCAAATATCATCAGAGCATCTTTGAGATTCAGTGGTTTTAACAGGAGTTCAAGGCCCTTGGCCCCCAGGCAGGAACAGACCCTGTACATATCAATTTAGGAGTATCTTGAACTGAGGAGTTACCAGAGTTGAAGCTGGTTTGGTTGTCTCCCAAAAGTCTTATTTTAAGCTCCTAAAACTGAACCATAACAGCTTCTGCCTGGCATAAATTATAATCCTCCAAAATGCTCTGTACTCTTTCATGCAAGTCATTTATAGTGACTGCTTCAACTCTGTTCCAAAGAGCAGTTTTAAATCCCAGCAGAAATAGCCTGACCCCACAAACAGGGGCTGCTTCCTTCCGCCCCTCCTCGTGTGTGCAGCACCCAAGTTATCAGCGTGCTCCGTGCCTATTCCCACAGCAGAAATCCCACCAGCACAGGCCAGCCAAGCCTCCCTTTTTGAGAAATGAATGTCTCTCCCCGCTCACCAGTCAAAGATGGAAATTGCAGTGGGTCATTGGCAGGAGCTTGGCCCCAGGCTTGACCAGCTACACAAGAGGATGTGAGTGCTTCTGTTGAGTAGTTGTTTGGAAACCGCTGCCTGACCACCAGTTGTTATCTTGGATGTGTTTTTAGCCATTTTGGGCACTTCTCCCTGCCCATTGGAAGTGGTTCTTCCTTTCAGGCAGTCCGTCAATTATGAGCAAGTCATGCCAACTGATGTTGCTACATGCAAAATGGCACACACCACATTTATATCTTCATTTTTTTGCTTTTGCTGCACGAGGACAACAGCATTTTCTAGGTTTTTTTTTTCTCCTGATGATTATTTTACAGCATGTAGGTATTTATGGATGAAGACAGTCAGCCCCTTTGCCTGGGTGTGAGACCCAGCAGGTGAGTCAGCCCCGCCTGATGGCTGAGAAGTGGTGTCCCCCAGGGGCTTGTAATGGGACCAAGTCATTTTTGATATCTTCATCTATGACA
Source organism: Spizella passerina (assembly GCA_013401375.1). Taxonomy (NCBI): domain Eukaryota; kingdom Metazoa; phylum Chordata; class Aves; order Passeriformes; family Passerellidae; genus Spizella; species Spizella passerina. The sequence continues at coordinate 97,387 of WBNQ01022837.1, read as the reverse complement.
TGGACATTGGGGTTGATTGCACACTCAGCAATTTTGCAGATGGCCCCAAGCTGAGGGTGCAGTGACACACCTGAAGGACAGGGTGCCATCCAGAGGGACCTGGACAAGCTCGAGTAGTGTCCCAGCTCTGGGGGCCCAGCACAGGAAGGACATGGAGCTGCTGGAGGCAGTGCAGAGGAGGGACACCAAGGGGATCAGAGGTTGCCCAGAGAGGCACAGGTTGCCCAGAGAGGTGGAGGATGCCCCATCTCTGGAAACAGTCAAGGTCAGGCTAGACAGGGCTCTGAGCAACCTGATCTGTTGAAGCTCTCCCTGCTCATTGCAGGGGGGTTGGGCTATGTGGCCTTTAAAGGTCACTTCTAGCCCAAATGATTTTATGATTCCATGAAAAAGGCATCAAGAATTTGGAAGGGCAGGCTCTGTACAATACATGGTGCAGTCAAGTCTTTTTTGTATTTTCTTCTTTTTGCTCATGATGCTATCATGAGTATCTCTTTAGAGAAACATTGTGCCCAGTAATAACTGGCCTGCTGGATCACCTACTTCTGCCTAATCCAGCTTCATTTTTATTGTGGAGTCATATAGAGCCAGACCTGCCAGGCACTTAGAGAAACTAACGATGGAAAACATAAAGCAGTCAAAGAGAAGTAAGGATGGGCCAAGCTAGAGTGGTGTATGAGCCTTTAACTTCCTGTTTGTGTCAGGAAGACTTTAATATAAAGTACAGCAACCCAAGAACTATTACTGTGCACTTCTGTGGCCAGTCCTTAAACTGGCTCCTCAAGGTGGAGATTATTGTGTCATGAGCACCATTAATTTTCACAACATTATTTCCATGAGAGGTTATTACACATTGAATTACAACATTCCCATGCATCCAGGCTTCTTGTAACAGTAGGAGAAATGGTGGGCTGGAGAAGACAGCTGGGTTTGCACGTGGTCTATGTCAGTTTACTTAAGCAGAACCATTTTACTGCTGCTGGAGGAATGCAGCAAAAGGTCAGTGCTGAAACTCCACTAAAGTAAGCCGAGCACACATTCCATCTGCCAACATATGCTCACTCCTTGCTTGATCAAAAAAGAAATTTCAGAGCTCTGCTGCATGCTTGCCTTGACCCTGCTCCACACCGCCTGTCCAGTGGGCATCAGACAAACCATTCTCTAATCCTGCGTGGAATACACATTCTGTTGGAAGGATGCTTGGAATTGCTGCACAGCAGCAGCAGCAGCATCCTAAACTGGGCCTGTGCAGAGGGAGAAGTGCAGGATAGCCTGGAGAGGGATGTCAGGAGAAGAGTTACATGAATGCAGAAAATGTATGGGTTTATTTCCCAGTCCTGTGCACCCATCACAACCTGATCCTACCCAAATGAGGCCCAGGGGAAAAATAAACTCAACATTGTCATTCAGCTCTTGCATTTTCTTTGCCTGTCTTCCTCAAATATTTCATCTTCTGGAGTCTGTCTGATCTGGTCAGTGTCAGAGGAGGAATTCTGTACTAACAACATGCACAAGGAGCTGCACCAACTTAACTGGGCTGTTAAAAATTGCAGAAGTGAAGCTCTTGTAGCTACAAGAGCTTTTGGCTGATTTAGAACATGCCCTCATAACATCACTTGATAAAAATAAGACTTGAGCTTTTTAATAGAACAAATTACTTAGGTTTTATATTTAACCACGGTCACTGTTAAAGCATAACTGGTTTTCAGAATATTTTAGGAATCTGATCTTGATCTTCCATATGTTAAAAACCATCACAACAAATACCTTACGCTGTGGTTCCTGATGAAGAAATGACTAGGTGGCTGCAGCCTTAAACACAAAAAGTTTCCTTTAGACTCAGTTTTGCTACTGTTTAGAGTGACTACTGGAAATTATCATTTCAAGGCAAAAGAGGAGACAGCCTTGAACCAGATAAACTCACAAATCTGCATGATTTTTGTAGAGAGGATACTGATGTCCTAGTTACTCACAGCCAGCTCTTCAACAGATCCCAGACTCCAGTGGGAAAAATGGCACCAATATTGAGATCTCCTCGATGCACTGAAAGCAGAGCACATTTTGACACAGAGAGATGGGTTCCCTTCTGAAAACAGGACTTGCAGTCTTTAAAAATAATATTGAGTGACCACTGTAATCAACCAGATTAGATCTGCATTTACTCATCTCACATTGTCTTTAGGCTGTGCCTTGGGTATTCAAGTCCATTTAAATGTATTGTGTAGTCATGGATTATGAGGAGAACATCTAAAATCACACGCAGAAAAACATGAATGTAAAAAAATGAAGCTAAAGAATGAGATCTTTGCTGGCAGAAACCAAATTAATTTTATTAATATTGTATTTTACTATTGTATTTTACTATGTGTGATGACCACATAGGACCAAATCACAATGAACAATAATTTAGAGAGTGGAAAAAAACATCCTGCACGAATGTGGCAGGCATTTGAGGAAGAATCCATCACTACTCCCAGATTAGTTTATTTCCCTAACCTGCAAGTCTGCAGTTGGCAACAATAAATTGTAGGAAAAGAATATATAATGAGGGTAGGGCTGGCATCCAGCTGGCCCCTGAAAAGCGGGAACAATGGATTGACAGGATTCTTGTGCAGCCTGGCATTAAGAAATGCAGAGCCTTGACCCTGGGAATACATTATTCCTGGCAATAGTCCAGGCTGGGCACTGATTGACAGGGGAGCAGCTTTGCTTTGAGAAGAGGCTGGGGATCATGGTGCAGAGAGCTGAACCCAAATCCATAGTTGGGGTGAGGCAGGACAGCCACAGACTGGGCTGGTTTAGCCCAAAGGTGGCCAGGAGGTCAAGGGGTGAGGGAAGGGATGGTCAGCTGGTGTGGTATGGTCAGTTTAGGGCACCCTAGCACAGGAGAGAAGTCAACAGATTGGAAGAAATCCAGTAGACAGCCCCAGGGTTGCACAGGGAGCATGCTGAAGGTGTTCAAAGGAGAGGCTGAAGGTGATCTCAGCAGCTTCTGAAGGATCAAGAGACTCCTAAGCTGTTTGGAGCACTTTTGACCGAAGGGAAAAAAGCTTCTGTTTGCCTTGGAAAGATGCCTTATGAATAAGGTTCTGGTTATCATCAGGGATGTAATTCTGTCATCCTTCTTTGGAGAATTCAGAACACTGTGCCATAAATGCATCCATTCTTCAAGCACAGAAGATGCCGACAGGGTGCAACCCTAACAGCTCTGTGCAGGAACTGTGCAGGTAGAATGAGCAGAGTGCAGTGGGAATGGGAGCAGGGTGGCAGAAGAGGAAAGGAGGAGATTTCAAAACCAGGATCCTTTCTGTGGAAATTAAACAATGAATCACAACTGCTTGAATGATGAATTACAAGCTTTAGACCTTCAGATGTTGCCTGTCATCCAGGGGGGAAAAAACCCAAAAAACCCAAACACTTGAAAAACCCAGGAAAAAGTTCAGATGACTACACTAAAAGTTTCAGAATTCTCCTCTGAAATATTAGAGAGGATCCAGACCAATGGATGAAGAATTGGCATGCAAGAGAATGTCCTCAACTGAGCTAATGGTGCACAACACAAGGAAGACACGATAACCTGAAATTGCCTTTAACCTTCTATGATCATTACATAATTTAATCTGAATAGTTCTATGGTCAGGAATCACACAGAGGTTAGCTGGGCTACTAGACAGAATCTCATCACCAGCAACAATAAAAGCCAAGGAGTTTTTTTGCTTTCCTACTCAAAATGTTACTTAAATGTGTCATTTCAAGGCAAAGTTCCTGCAATGTCCCTGTTCCTGCTGTAATGAGCAAACTGTGTACAAAACAGACAAACCAAATTAACCATGTCCCTTGTCATTCATCTCTTCTAATAAATAACTCCAGGCTGATCCCTGTGGGGGTGGTGGCTGTCACTTCTGTTTTCTTCAGCTCAGCCTTTTACCCTTGGACTGCCTGTCCTTGTGGAGGGGGAACAGCTGAGAGGTGATGAGAGAAGCAGTGTGGGCCGGTGGGCACAGCACCAGGTGGGAAGCCACAGGTCTGCCATGGAGTCACTGCTCTCTTTTCTCACAGCCATTCCCATTTCTGTGGGACATGGAGAGGGACACCTGGCCAGCTCAGGAGAACAAAGATGGGCAGATTTAACTCTCTGTGCTTGACATACCTTCTGCAGAGAATGAGTTCAGCATGAATAAACCAAGATCTTTTTCCAAGCAAGCTAGCATCCACCTAGTCCTATATCCTCCAGAGTTTCTTATGGGAGTAGATAATTTTTCCCATTTCCCTCCAAAAAGGAAACAGCAGGAAGCTGGTTTGTGATTTGGGCTTGCCTGTAAGAAATTGGCATGGGAAACTTCAGTGAGAGATTTCCCTGTAGAGAAATGGGAAGATAATTATTTGAGATGACTCTAAGTTGTTACATTTACACACTCTCCTGCCCAGGTGTGTCTGATTGTCCTCACCAGGACCTCTGTGTGTGTGACAAAGTGGAGGACCCCTGTTAATATCTTGGCTTCCTCGTGACTGGTGATGACAAACCATATTTGAGAAGGTCTTGTACATGCTTTGGGAGTCAGCAGCTGCAATGAGGGGATAGTTTTGGGTCAGAAGTTTGCTTGCTTCAGCCTCCAAGAGCTCGTCAGCTGCCAAGGCTCTTAAGTAAGGTTGCTGTCTGTTATCCAGCTTATTCATTTTGAGGATCAGTGTGACAGCAAAGCTGCCTCTCTGTTGGCTAGTGGGAAGAGAAATAACAAATACAGTGTGCTACAACCCTTTCTGTTATCCTCCTGCTACCAGAGCTCAGATCTTCTGCTGATTAATCATCTCTTCTGTGGTCCTATCCAAATCAGCCTTGAATCCAACAACATCAGTGTTCCCTGATGTTGATGGCATCAAGGGAACAACACCCAATTCAGTGTTACCAGTTCTACAGCTGTTGGAATCCTTGGTTGCCAATACAGCTCTGCAAGCCTTGCTCTGTTATTTTTTTATGCTGCTTTCAGATTGTGATTAATATTTAATTCATAACAGTCCTGTTACAAATCTGCGTTAAAAATCTCTCCACGCTGGTCAGCAAACCCCATTAACCTAAAGATTATCAGATGGGGCTCCATGGTTATAGTTGGGCTTACAGACTTTTATGCAACTTGTCCAGAGTCTGCAACACCTGCCCTGCCACAACAGGCAGATTTGTCACCAGGAAATCTCCCTTCTCCACTGTCCACCATCAGCCTGGGTCTTCACAGGCAAGGTGAGCAATTTTAGTCCATCCTTCTGTGCTTGAATGAGGGATTGCTCTTTCCAGGCCTTAAAATAGGGAGAGAATTTTAACAGATTTGAAAATGGAACTTAGGACCGTAAGTCATCACACATTTTTTGAAAGACGTGCTCTGCATCCATATCATGTTACTGCTCAGCTGCAGGACTTTTCTTAGACTATCTGAAAGTGGATCTGAACTGCTGTGCTCCAAAGAGGGGTTATTTTAATGTTGTGCTGAAATACTGACAATGAAGACTTGTTGCTTTAGTTAGGCAGTGAGCACAGTCACCCCAGGTCCTAAGAGTTCAAGTAAGCAAAGCTTGACTGCTGAAGTAAATTTTTTGCTACTTTGGAGTTCACAGGATTTATTTTACTGCAAATGATATTGGTGTCCTCCTTCCAAATTTCACTGGGCACATGAAGCCAGGACAACATGCCACCTGAAAATCAGAAGGTTACAGTCTGTTTTCTGGAAACAGTCACTTCATGGGCCAAGAGGACAAATATAAGCAGAATGAGACATTTTTTAGAGCAAACAAGGCTTGCCTAATTGAATCAGAAGCTCAAGACTTTACATGGCAGTTCAAATGCTAATACACAGAAACTCAGCAACCTGCTGGCCACAGATCCAACTGGAGAATGGTTCAAGACTCATTTCAACTCTGATGCAGAATTGCTGAACAGTACAAGACAGCAGAATGCACTTCATCTTCCAGCTGCACACACTTGGGGCCAGCCACCAGGACTCCTGGTCTTAAGAGGACCAGGTGTTCCAGTGAAATCACAAATTTTAGCTCTTTGGTTTGGTTTACAGATCAGGCAAGAAGAGTCCTGATTTTTTGCAAGTAATCTGTACACCCTTTCCATACAGAATGCTGTCAGATGGACTTCCTCATCAGGAAACTGTTGGAGCAAGGCTGTCTTCTAGGTCACCACAGCCCTCAGCAGCCACTTTCCAGCTGGACTGACTAAAAGACAAAACAACCCACCCCATAGACTTGTTAGAAATTATCTTTGTTTATTTGTTTTGTATCGGACCATTTGGTTTTAATTCTAGGATCAAAGGTACTGGGATGAGACATGGTGCATCCTACAAAGTGTTCCTTTAATTTGGGCTATCAGGACACCTTGTGGGGAATCCACAGGGGCAGATGTGCCAGCAAAAGTTAGAGGAGCTCAATTAGCCCATGGTTTATCTTTGCTCTGATGAATGAGACATAAAGATGCAAAGGTGATTAAAGCTGAGGATGGAAATCCGGCTCTGCACCCATTACACTTGAAAAGTTCTCTAGGGGGGGAAATAAACAGGAAAGAAAATATTACAATGCATGTTTTTACAGACAGTGATGGCTCTGAGACCAGGCAGTGTTGGCAGGAGTCACTTGCATTGGGAATGGGCAGGTTTCAGACTGCAGCATAAGAAAAACTGGAAAATCAGTGCTCCATGCTTGTAACAGGGACCCTGGGCATTGGTTCCCAGTGATGCTGGCCTCTCGTGAACACTGCAGCTATGATAAGAGGGTGTAAAATACTAGTATTATTCCTTCCTAGAAATGATATATGCTCTTTATATAGATGAAAAAGTAATCAGATAAAGTAGAAAGCAGGAGAGAAAAGGATCTGAAGATATTATTTGTCAGCAAAAGATACCCTTCCTTTGGCCACCGCTCCAAGCCTACCAGAGTTCAGGGAGTGTTTGGAGAAGGCTCTCAGGCACAGGGTGGGATTGCTGGGGCGTCCTGTGCAGAGCCAGGCATTGGACTTGCACGATCCTAGTGGGTCCATTCTAGCTCAGGTTATTCTGTGATTCTGTGATAGTCAAGTTCGTTTTCAGCAAAGGCACAGAGACCTTGAAATGTCACCTGGCACAAGCCAGGGCCTAGCCCTGTGGTTCCCAATTATTTTATAGCTGAGCCTGTCTCCTGAGAGCAATCAATATTCACATACATCACTGACAATGACTGATCTCCTGCCTCAAGACTGCCAGGGGCTCCCCTTCACCTCACAGGGCTCATGCTGGGGAGTCTGCAGTGTACCAGGCCTTGTATTGCACCTCTGCTGCTTAATGTGAAACTGTCACACTTGTGTGCTCAGTTTAATTATGCTTCCAGGTATTCCCCTCATTAGCAGGCTTCTCAAATGACACAGAAGATGCAAGGCCTGTGCTATGAGAAGCTGACAAAAGTATTTGTATAAATCTCAGCTATTTTCCTCTGTCTCATGTCTTGATAAGTTCTGTGAAACTAATTGAGGTAAAAGTCTAATCTGTCCAACTCCAAAGGAACTGAAACAGCTTTAGTTGAAAATGAGGGGAAACAGGACAGTCTTAGCAGGAGAGGCAAATTAAGATGGTCATAAGTTATAAAAATAGTGAGTATTTGGGCTTGAGGAAAGGAGACAGTGAAACACTGGGAAACTGTGGCCATCTCACTTTTTCCTCATCTTTAACACATCACCTAAACCCTTGTCTTGCTCCTTCAAATACTATTGCCCCCCTGCAGGAGGAACATACCCTCCCCACATAAATGTGATCACCTGGAAGTCACCTCAATGCAAAACAGGACAACCTAATGTTCCCATCTAGATGTCACTGCAAGATCAATGCTCTGGCCTGTGTGCCCTGCTCAGCAGAATTCCCACTGGGATAAAACCTGCAGGAGCTGGGGCTTCTGTCCCTGCTGCATGGCTTACCTTTCCTTTAGCCAGCCGGGAGCACTCCCTGCAGAGGCACAAACAGAGGCTAGCACGTGGGTCGCTCAGTAAGAGGTGCCTTGGCTTTGCAGGGTGTGCACAAAAAGAGCTGTGGCCACCTCAAGCCGATTGTCCCTGAGTATCGAGGTGCCCCGACAAGCACCCGCCGATCGTGCCACCAAGGAAGTGGCTGCAAACCTCTCATTGCTCACTGATGAGGTCCAGAACTGTTTTTACACCTTCGTCTCTAAATAAGGAAGCTGCCTGTGGGGCCTCTGATTCCCTGACCAATTTGACTCCTTTGCTTCCCACAGCCAATGAAATCCCACTCCTGCCTCCACTCTTGGCTGACAGCACTCCAACCTCAGCAGGCAGGGAGGACGCAGGTTTGTGTTACAGCCCTGGCAGCCTCACCTTGGGCAGGCTGTTGATGTCAGAGTGATGATGTGGGCAGGGACAGCCCCTGCACTATAAAGATGGCTCAGTCAAATATAACGGAGGCTGCCCAGCGGGAAGCAGGATCTACAAACCATGGTCCCCACCAGTTGCAGTCCTGCTGGCCTGTCTCTGCTCCCAACCCAACTGCTGTCAGGCTTTAGTTTCAGGTCAGCAAGCTCTATTTGCTTTCCAAAAATAAGCCTCTGCCACCATGCTGAAGGGAGAAAAACAAGAAGGGCGGTATTTTTAGGGCCATTAATTCTGACCACGTGCCCAGGAGGTGAACGGGATGGCCACGGCACAAAGACCTCTCATCACTATGTCCTGCGACGCCGGCGCTCACCGGACGCTGCCTGCCTTCCTTCTCCTGGGCCTGCTGGCCGGGATTGCCGCCACACACCCAGCTGTAAGCAGAACTAATGGCACATTGCTGGAGAGAGGATGGCAATCTCTGCTGTCCAGGTCCATGGCTGGGATGTCAGGGGAGAAGGCAGATGTGAACTGGGAGAGTGACTATTTGCTAGGAATCAAGAGGCAGCGGAGGCTTTACTGCAACGTGGGCATCGGGTTTCACCTTCAAATCCTCCCAGACGGAAGGATAAGCGGAGTTCACAATGAAAACCAATACAGTGAGTTGCATCCAGAAATGAAATAGAATAGATGTCACTTAATTGCTGTGAACTCTAGTAATTACCCTTGACAGAGTGCAAATGTTGTGACTTGATATTATTAATCTGTGCTACATCTGTTGCCTTTTAAAGTCCCTGGGATCAATAAACATGAAAACCCTCTGGGCTGAAATGTGGCACGAAATGCTTAGATGAATTTAGATAGAATTTATTTTTACCTGCTTTGCTGCACAGATGAGAAAAGACAAACCAGGTCAAAAACTGACCGTCTGCTGCATTTTCTTGCTCCTCACCTTCTCATTTGCCTTTTGAATCTGGGAGGGTTTTGCTGAGTCCAGAGTGGCAAAGCATGATTCTTGAATCCCAGCTGACCAGTATTTTTGGGACACTCAGTGTGTCCCATGGAAGGGGTTTGCTGGTCCTGGTTTGTTCATTCTTCTGGGTGCTGTTCTGTTACCCTAAGAATTAAGGAAAGCATTAGTCATGTGGATTTGAATTTCCTGTAGAGGGCAGTTGCTGAAATCTTTTGCAGCAATGTCCTGTGGGACTTCAAAATGCAAGCCACACTTCTTTAAGGCTCAGTAAAAAACCTTCTGTAAGTATAGCATATTACATAAAAATGATTGTCTTATTGAAAAGGTCCAGAGTTTGACAGATCAAAAGAATTTGATAGAGCAAAAGGCTTATACAGAATGTAACTACAATTCTAGAATAATTATTTTCAAATCCTATGACATTTAGAAAAACATAAGATCTTCTCTGTATATATTTATTTTGCTGCATTAGGGAGTTAATTCTTATAAAGAATATATTACAAGTTTGTTAGGGTTTAAAAAAATATATATATCTGAATTGCCTTCCATGAGCTCTAGATTTTGCGATAACACTCCTATTAAACTTCATGTTTTTCAGGTCTCTTTGAAATATCCACTGTAGAAAGAGGTGTTGTAAGTCTGCTTGGTGTGAAAAGTGCTCTCTTCATTGCAATGAACAGCAAAGGCAGGTTGTATGGGACGGTAAGTACAAGTGCAAGCAGCTTTTCACAGTTTATACAAAAAGGGTTTGAAGTGGTTTGGTTCGGTTTAGTGTTTTGCTTTGTTTGTTTGGGTTTAGTTTGTTTTGGTTTTGTTTGTTTCAATCTTTTCCTTATGGAAATCTCTGATTACAAGCAGAGAAAATAGCCCTCCTGTTAGAGGGAGCCTGCCCAGCCTGCTGTCATCAGTGCTATTTAATGCAACAAGCAGCATGGCCCTTACAGGGCTGGGATTTTAAAGCTTTCCTGTAAGACTTTTCAGGGGACTCCTTAGGAAAATGAACATATTCTGCAAATAGTACAGATTAATTAGATGGCTTCTTCTAAGGTCACAGAGCTGCAAACACATTGTAGCAAAGCTGAGCCCCATTGATTCCATCCTGCATTGCACTGTGTGTAGGAGAGGCACAATTATAGCTATTTCCAACAGCTACCCTTAGTAAAGTAATGACCACATGCTCCTTCCTACCAAAAACAGCCACACCATCAAGAATAAATAGGAAGTCTACCCTACAAGGTCAACATGTGTGGCTGGGGTTATTTTAATGATCAGTTTTGTGAGATCAGTTGCAAAGGGTGAGAAAATAATAAAAACTACTAACAATGGTATGCAAATTGTACTGAAACACCATCATCCTCATCTAGATGATTTGCTATCTAAATGCAGTTTAACCTCTGAGATGTGAGCAACACATCTCCAGTGTCAATATCCAGCAGAAAAAGTGCTTGTTAGGAGGTGCATTTGAAAGAGGCTGGCCCTGGCACTAGGCAAAATCAGCTCATCTCAAAGTAATGAATGGCACTGGTTGTAGCAATCTCTTTTGTCAAGGAACAGCAGAGTCCTTTCCTTTGGAAGAGCTGTAATTTCAACAAAGCATTGCAGTGGTTTAAAATAATGCCAAATGCTGTGAGGGACCTGTGACCATCACTAACCTGATTCCTTCTCACACTTATAATGTCAGGGGACACTTTAAGGTCCCACTTCAGGAATATTCTTTCAATCACAAGTGATCACAAGCACCTGAAAAGTGCCACAAGTCCAACTGCTTTACCAAGCTGGGTCTTTCTAAAAGAGCACAGGGTCCAGCTTCAGAAATGCCTTTGATTTTTTTTCCCCTCCACTTTCAATACAGTTTTGTTTATTTTCAAATACACTTTCAAAAACTGTAAGAGATGTGCATTTTCCCTGCACAGCACAATGCCTTAAGTCAAACTCTTACAGGCTTTGGATGGGGCTATCACACAGATGCCCAAATAGAACTGCATTGGTTGGCATCTCATGTGCCAGATATTTGAAGTCAGACAATTATTCTGCTTTCTCTTTTAATTTCCTCTGCATTTGTCTCCTGCTTGTTCTCTTGCACCTCCACTCCCAGATAACTCCCCCCTCCTTAGATTTTCATGTTTTGGCATGGAGGGTATTAAAACTGTTTTTCCAGATTAGAACCAGCTGCATAGTTAAATATTACTAATGGTTTAAGAAAGAAATTATTTCTTGCAAATCAAATCTCTTATTAAATCAAACAGTTGTCCCTGGACACTGCTGTTTGGAAAAGCTCTGAAGGTTTCAACAGCCAGCATATAATTTTTTATAAATGATGGAATTTCTGGCAGAGGGGAGGTCTTAAATAAAGCTGTTGTTTGGGCGAGAGGGTGCGATGCTGACAGAAATTACTTGCAAATAAAATGAAGAAATCCATGATTTATAATGAATTAACTCGATCTGCCACAGGAAATACACAGTCCATTATCTGGACAGGTGGCATCTGAGTTCATCTGACACCAAATTAGCACCGAGGAGGGAGATTTATTGTTGGCCACAGTGGCTGTGGCACCACCTGTCGCACACTGCAACGAGCCCTGGTGTAAAAATGCGAGGGAGAAAAATGACCTGAGCCTTGGTGGAAAATTGATTGTACCTGATTTGAATCCCTACCCCCTCCCCTTGCTGTTCCTTAGGCTGTTTTCCAAGATGAGTGCAAGTTCAAGGAAACCTTGCTGCCCAATAACTACAATGCATATGAATCCAAGGTTCACCGCGGCGCTTACATAGCCCTGAGCAAACACGGCAGGGTGAAGAGAGGGAACAAGGTTTCTCCTGCCATGACAGTGACCCACTTCTTACCAAGAATATGAGCACCAGCAAAACAGAAGATTAAATCCCAGGACAAACTGTTTCATTTTGCACATGGGGAATAACCTCCCAGGTAAAGTATTTATACTGGTCATTGCAAAAAAAAAAAAGATATCTCTATATGTATGTGTATATTTGGATAAAAATGTTTGTACTAGATTCATCACATAGCATATGTAATACAATGCTGCTTCTCTCCTACTCTGTACAAATTTTACATGGCTGTGTGCCTCCTTTGGTGCTGTACAGAGAAAAATGCAAGCTGGAGTGCAAAGGAAGTTTTTGGAAGATGCAGAATGGCTGTGGACAACCATCTAATCAATCATAGGTGATTTACTAGATATTATTTACCTCAGACAATAACCTCTTGTACTGAACTGTTTACATATCATGGGCCAAATCACCAGATGATTTTGCTTCACCAGAGCTTCAGGCAGTTCACTCCATCTGAATATCTGCCTGCACCCCACTCTACAGACTGTGTCCTGTCCTCTAAAGTCCTCAACCTGTTTTTATCACTAAGGTGCCAATTCCATAAGTGTTTCTACACAAGAAAACTGTTTGTTCCCAGATCCCCTCTGCCTCTGAAGGGACTCCCCAGGGTCTCCTTACATGGACTGGTTGGCAAAATGAAGACCTACAACCAATTTCCCATGGGAAGGGCCACAGGATAAATCATACATGACTCCCAAATGCAAAACTGATTTGGAGCTGAGGATTCTGAATGGCATTTTCTGAGCTTAGTTTAGACTTACCTCCAGTATAGATGTGTACATCTTTAATATTAATATTTGTATAAATATAGACATGGGATGGATGAATGTGCATCTATGTAAGGACATACTTTTAATGAATCAGTCATGCCAGTCTCCTGATGTCCATGTGCCTCTATATAAAAGAAAAGAAATATTTAAAGGCACTGAATCTCATTTAGCCTGAATGTTGTTGATCTCTAAGAACTAGAACTGGTGTGTGGGATGCATTTTATAAAAGATAAGAAATTCATGGAAGCTTCCAGCAAAGGGTCATTTTAGAAAGCTCTGTTGAATTTTCACTGTCTTAAGTGTATTCGGTTCTTCTCTATCATACCTCCCTGAGGTATGAAGGACAGAGAAAGGAGGCTATACAAGCATACCTTCCCATGTTGGGACAGAGGAACTCGTGCCATAATTCCAATTTCTGTCACTTGCAAAGCATCGGTTTCAAAGACAACATAGCAAGCTGTATGAAGCACTCTTCAAAGCTCTCCTAGAAGCCGTACAAATGACACATAACCTTGCTTTGCTATTTTGACAATCCTTTTCCAGATCACCAATGAAGCTGCATTCTCTGTGCCTTTGAAAGAGTATTTTAAGAGGCCCTAAGTCAATAGTCGCTATAAATGTCAGTTACCAGAAGCCTTGGGATTCCTGCATTGGTGGCGTGCTCCTAAATTTGAAACTAGATTCAATGTAATGTCAGAGCATGAGCATTTTCAGCATAGATGGACCATGCTGCTGCAGAAGTGAATATCTGAGTGCAAGATTATCTCCCACGTCCAGCCAAAAGGGGGCTATGTCCAGCCTTGACATGCCATTCTATTTGCAGGGGCTGTCTATTCGTGATGAATTTGAGCCTTCTGACATGCATGAGAGACACTGTCAGGGCCAGATCCTCAGCTGGAGTAAATCAGCCCAGGAAAACTATCAGTTTATAGCTGCAGAAGATTTGGCCCAAAGGACATACCCACAAGGATGTACCCACCACCAACATTCCCAAGAAACTGTCAAGGCAATTGTTTTGTGAACAAGATACAGTTTTCCAGCATCTCTAATGTGACTTATACTTGGATTTATCTGATTCAAATGTAAGTGATGATCACAATGTAAATGAAGAGAAAAAAAGAGTGGAATGCTGCTCACAGTACAGGAATAGGATACTTTGGAGGATGCTTTGGAAGGAAAGGAGTTGAAAAGAATTGCTCTTTATTTTCTGGTCTTGCAGTATTTCAGAAAGAAGCCAAGATGACACACTTTGTTCACCCACAACGTGTGCTGCAGTTCACTTTGGAGAAATGTGCATTTGAAGTGAAAAATCAGGATGTTTTGAGTGGGGAGAGAGTGGGTCAAAGAAAAGTTTGTAGGATATCAGAGTCCCTAGAGGTACAGAGAGCTGTGCAACATTAGCTGGCAACCTGTATCCTGGGGTTATATTCCTAATTGTCTTTGAAATGAAGTTTGAAGAGGTATGGAAGAGTCCAGGGATGTAGAAGGAAACAGAGTTCAAATGCTGGCACACAAATTTGTTTCTGACCACAGCTTAATCCAGCATCCTTATGACAGGATGAAGTCTGTTCCCTCTTAAATCAGGGCAGCCTAGAGAAAATGATTGTTTCCAGGACTGGTAAGAATTGGGAGAGCTGGCACAAAAGGTGGGAATCAGACTCACTGGCTCCATTTTGCACACACTGGTCAAGCGAGGACAACCTGTAGACCAGGTCACAAGAAGTCCGGACAAGAGGGAAACAGGCTCAAGCTGTGCCAGGGGAGGTTCAGGTTGGACATCAGGAAGAATTTCTTCACTGAAGAAATTGGTCAGGCATTGGAACAAGCTGCCCAGAGAGGTGGTGGAGTCACCATCCCTGGAAGTGTTCAGGAAATGACTGGATGTGGCTCTGGTCTGGTTGACAAGGTGGGGATTTGTCAAAGGTTGGACTTGATGATCTTGGGGTTGTTTTCCAACCTCAGTTATTCTGTGTATCTATAAATCTGTTATTCACAGCCTGAGACTGTTCTTAGGAACTGCAGACCCTTTTGGATGCAGTTTTGGTGGGCATTTGGAGAGCTCCATCAGTCACTCTACTGAGTTACTCTTTACATCACTGTTTTTATCCTCATTACACCCCAATGCCAGCCAGATCAACATGGAAATCAGAGCTGAAATCAAAGAAGGGTATGTGACTATATAAAGAAAACTCATGAAACTAAAGAAATTTCCCAAATCAGGGCCAAATTAGGAACTTCAAAACATATCTCAAGTGTGCATGAACAGGGGTCATGCCATGGGCTGAGCTTTGAAAGCATTGCTGTGAATGCTCCACAGCAGCCTGGCATGGCCACATTTTGCACATGGGATTCTCCTGTGGAGTTAATGCCTATATTTACAGTTTCTCCTTCCTCAGGCAAACCCCATAACATTCTAAGACTTAATTCACCCTGTTAGAAAGCAGATTTGGCTGGAACTGAATCATGTTCTTAAATAAATGTATTTTTCCCAGACATGCAGAGACACAGACATACACACAGTGGAAAAGCAGAGTAATATTTGTATACCTCACTATTTCGATTCCAAGATTTTATTTTGCACAGTAAAATGGTGCCAAAGTTCTCAGATTGCTTTTTTTTCACTAAAATATACCTCATGTTCTGACTCAATATGGACTCACAATTGAGACTGTAAATTTGCAAGAAACATAAAACTGTCCAATCAATTGTTTGTGAAATTGCTTCTATTTTTATATGTATGTGCTGCGCACAATAGTTTAATGTATTCATAAAATAAAATTTTATACATTTTTGGTAGTGTTTTGACTCTAAATCCCTATTAACACTTGTTTTTTTCCTTGATTCAGAAATGCTGTGTTAACTGTTCCTCCAAATCTAGTTTTTATTCACCTCTAGAACCAGAGTATGCATTGGTACACTTCAAATTTTTGTAGACCTTTGTGTAATTCAGATTTCTTGCCTGGGAAGTGCCCAGGTGTCCTGGGAGGCATGGACATTTCCCATGCTCCCTTCCCACTCTGTGCTCTCAGTTTGGGGGATAAAAAATCTCCCACGAATTTTGGGGACAAGAGCTGGTGGATAAGCCTCACACCCCTATGAAGAATAGGAAACATTTTGCGAAGTTTACCTCATTTTCTTCTTCCGCACAGGTAATTTGAAACTTAATAATATCTCAGTTTTCACGGAGACATTTAGAAGGGAAAGGACTGTTGGAAGGCTTGAATCCAAACTCTTAGATGAGTGCAGGACCAACTTCAAAGCTAGGGGAAGATGTATCAGGAAGAATCCCATCTACCCATCTCCTGCAACAGCCCTTGCAACAGCTTCATGATTCATTAAGCTCTGGTTGAAACTCTGGATAGCAACTCAAAGGGAATCAAAGAGGCAAATATCTCAAAAGGGTCACCAGAACAGCCCATGCTTTGCTGAGAGTCTAAGAGGGGCTGGCATCTTCTTTAGGGTCTTGACACAAGACACATTAGTCCTGTGCATTGAAGAAAGCATCCCTCTTGCTGGAACTAACTCTTATCAACACAAATAGCTGCAGAAATCATCTGAAGGATTCAATACTATGAAGGGAAAGGGAAAAAGAAAGGAAAAAGAAGGCTTTCTGATATTTCACATGTACAGGGTAAGCTCAGCTGCAGGTACACAAAGCTCAGGTCCATGAACTGTGTGGTTTCAGCTGAGACCATGTTCAGAGCAAGGGGCAGTGCCAGTGCCAGTGCTGGGATCCAGAACCCCGCCCTGTGCTGGGCTGGGCCCCCAGTGNTTTGGGGTGACCTCATTGTGTCCTTGCCTGAAGGGAGCCCACAGGAAAGATGGAGAGAGACTCTTGACAAGGGCCTGGAGTGACAGGACAAGGGACAATGGCTTTCCACTGACAGAGAGAAGGGTTAGGTTGGATATGAGGAAGAAATTGTTCCCTGTGACCGTGGTGAGGCCCTGGCACAGGTTACCCAGAGCAGCTGTGGCTGCCCCTGGATCCCTGGCAGTGTCCAAGGCCAGACAGGGCTCTGAGCAACCTGGGATAAGTATTGGCCATCTAATTAAAGACATGCTTGTAAAAGGAAATAAACAGCCCCACATCTCTTTTGCATTGGTCTTTTGGGGTGTTTTTTATTGTTTGTTTTACTTTGGCATTTGCTGAAGCCACCCCGCTCTGCATCAATTTGAGCAATGGAGGAGACAATTGGGTCCCAGGTATTTAACTACAGGTGACTGTTCCTTCAAAAAATTTTCCAACTGCAAACTCTTGTGCTCCATGTTAGGAATCACAATGACTTGCAGATTCCAAAAAGACATTTGGTTTCTTTGTCAGAACCCAAGATTAAAGGAGGAAGTAAGAATCTCTTCCAGCTGCTGGACAGCTGAGGAGGAGACTCAGGGTAAGAAAAACCATTGGGAATCTCTAGGTTTAATACATGCAATGCAAACTGGAATTGCAGTGAACTGCAGTGAGGAAGTTGCTGTCATTGGAGAAAAAAATTATAAAAACAAACAACCAAGTATGCAGTCACAAGCAGAGATTTCTTTTTTCTCTCCAGCCAAGCTCTGCATCCTGCTCAGTCCAAAAGCATGTTTGTTTTGGAAGCCATACACTGCTGAAAAGTGTTTGGCCAAAATCCAAGGGGCCAATAAGTCCAGATGAGCTCAACGAGCTGTGTCCTTGGATCATGAGATCTGAACATATTATTCAATCCTGGATCTCATAAGCACATATAATTGTTGGTTATTTTTTGTCACAGGGTGTGGACCAAAATGTCTTGATTAGGACTAATTTTTTTCCCCTCACAATTAATTGTTTACAACTCACAATTTTATTGTGTGCTTTCATGAACCACGGCTGACAGCTCTGGAATAGCTTCTCCAAGGACAATGAAACTTACGTCAAACAAGAAATCATTACGGATGATATCTAAAACAACACAGTTTATAATTATATTTGTTTCAGGGCACTCTTCCTTTCCTTTTTTTAATGAAAAATGATCCATCCTGACTCATTCCTGGTGGCTGGAGCCTTGCTTTCTTCCTGGAGTTACTTTGCCTGTGACCTGAGCCCAGGACTCACTGGTCCAATATAAATCTTCTAGCCTATTGAAGAGGCAATAAAAGAAAATTATGCAAAAACCCAAAGAAGGGAATTATGCTAATCAGCAGAAGTGTCACTCAGTGAGATCAGGAGAACTTTAACTATCTCAGTGATCCAGTGAGGGACAAACCAGTTTACATTTAACCCAGTGTCAAAACACAGGTGGAATGGCTTCAAAGTCACAGAGAGTAGGTGTAGATTGGATATGGGGATGAAATTCTTCACTGTGAGGGTGGTGAGGCCCTGGCACAGGCTGCCCAGAGCAGCTGTGGCTGCCCCTGGATCCCTGGCAGTGTCCAAGGCCAGGCTGCATGGGGCTCTGACCAACCTGGGATAATGGCAGGTGTCCCTGCCATGGCAGGGGGGTTGGAATGAGATGGGCTGTTAGGTCCCTTCCAGTCCAAACCACTTCATGATTCCATGATGATGATGATTTTGCAAAGGCAGTAACTACACAAATAGAAACTGTAGGAAAGTAAATATGTCTGGGGTATGTCTGCATGTCACTTTCTGTAACTCTTGAGCAAATCTGCAGATGTGTTTGCACTTTTTAAAGAGAAACTTGCAGATTTCAAAATAAAAAGCTAATTTCTAATGGATTTTTTTCCCTACACCCCTATAACAATCAACATGCAGGTCCACAGGCGCTTGTGTATCACATTTCTTATGTATGTTTGCATTCTGCACAACTTCAGTTCATGCTGAGATGGTCATCAGCTGGTCATGAAGGTGGTACCTTGAATTCATTTCCATTCTTCCACCAGAAGTGGAGACTGTGAGAGGAATGGAGCAAGGGGTCAAGAAGGGATACCAGTGTAAAAGAGACACAGTCATGTTCAGGGTAGGCAGATGGGCTAACCAGCCTCTGGCACGTAAGAAAGTTCATTTGGCATAATGAAAGGATAATAAAGAAGATTTTTTAAAAAAGTATTAAGTTGTATTTTTAAGTTTTGAAAGAATTATCAGCGAAGAAATCTCTCTGCTTTTGGAGAACTGAGCAGGTTGATGAGAGTCCAGAACTTCAATAAGGATGACAGTCTGACTTATTTGAAAGAGAATGCATTTCCCAACCAGCCCTGGCACCAGCTTGTGACAGCTGTGAAAATGGCCAAAGATCAAAAGGGCCCAGGTGCAGGATCAGTGTCCCAGCAGCTGATGAACCTTTGCACAATGTGACTCTCAAGCTCCTCCTCACCAGCAACATGGCAGGCTGAGAAAGCAACATGAAGAACTATTGTGTCTACACTGAAAAAAAAAAAAAGTAGATGCACTTCTATCTGAAAAGATATTTTGTGAAGGAAAACCTGAATCAGGGGCAGAGTTCAAGACATATTGTTGTCAGATTTCTGTTCAGTCTCATAAATTCTCCTCAACGTGCTCCCTGTCATGGAAATACCTCAGAAAACAGAACCCAGCTTCTGAGCAAAGATGAGATAACAGAGTTTAGTTGAAAAAATGAAGCCACTGTTATCTGTCTTGCCCTGTCCCTTACAAACTTTCATCTCCATGTTTCTTTAAAGGACTCCAGAATCATAGACTGGTCTTGCAGTGGCTTAGGGAATCTTTCTATTTTTCTTGTATTAGAAACCCTGAGCACAAGGACAATGTTCAGTCATGACTGTCTTCATCTATTATTTAGGCTTTTGTGTTAAAAAAAATTACTCTTAAAACTTATAGAGAGCAAAGATTTCTCCAATGAAGTTTTCATTTCGAAGAGATCCCACATAAAAAGAAGTCCCAGAGCTAAAGAGCAACACCTGTAATTGCACTGAGGCAGCTCTTCCCATATCAGTCACATGCTGTGTTATTACTGTCCCACAGTAAAAGTGCCCTTGGCTGATGACGACATCTGCATATTTTGTCTTCTTGTTTCACTGCATTCCCCTCTCCCTCTTTTCATTTTCCATTCCTAATTTCTTTAACCTAAGCCTTTTTTATCTCTTCT
The DNA here is from genome assembly GCA_013401375.1 of Spizella passerina. NCBI lineage: Eukaryota > Metazoa > Chordata > Aves > Passeriformes > Passerellidae > Spizella > Spizella passerina. The sequence continues at coordinate 77,416 of WBNQ01022837.1, read as the reverse complement.
TAAAGGAGACATCTGAGTGAAACATGTGAAACCAAGAGATTGGAGTAAGCTTAAAATTAGATTCCAACAAAGTTTATTATCGATCCTTGTGTTCTGCTTAACGAGGGGAAAATGTCCATTTAGTGTATTGGAAACTGTCAATGAATGCAGTGGCAGATGTTGTTGAATTCTAGAAATACTTAGATCAGAAGGGACTCCTAGATGTTCCTAGTCCAAGCCTATTCCCAATGTTGGGAAATAGGAAACTTTACATAAACCAAAGAGTTTTCCCAAAATAAAACCACCAGCCTGCTTCTAGGCAGTGTATTACCATAGGAGACGGATGGCTGAAGTGACTTTCTTGTTGAGGCTGTATGTCTGTGTCCCCAGGATGCCTTTGCACCTGGAAGCAAGCACACCAGGAGAAAGGAGACACATTCTCACACTGCTGGGCAGGCAGGTCAGCAGGACTGGGTGTGCACAGGGCAGATTTCAGAATCCAGACAAACTTTAGGCCTTCCAAGCCTCAACACCAAACCAGAACATTTTCCAGCCTTCCAGACCTGAGGGGAGCCAACAGGAAAGGTGGAGAGAGACTCTTGACAAGGGCCTGGAGTGATAGGACAAGGGGCAATGGCTTCACACTGACAGAAGTGCAGGGTTATATGGGATATTAGGAATAAATTATTCCCTGTGAGGGTGGTGAGGCCCTGGCACAGGGTGCACAGAGAAGCTGTGGCTGTGTCCAAGTCCAGTCTGGATGGGGCTCTGAGCAAGCTGGGATAGTGGCAGGTGTCCCTGCCCATGGCAGAGGGTTGGAATGAAATTCTCTTTAAGATCCCTTCCAAACAGGCCATTCTGTGATTCTATGATTGTTTTTGAAATTGAGGGTATCAGCAGCTCTAACCACAAATTGCACCCATTCTCTCTCCCACAACACCTAAGAAAACTCAGACCCCTTAAAATGACAGAAACACTCTCTGTTCAGAAAACAAAACCTTTTAGGGACTGGTTCTGCTTTGCCTGGGAGCTGTGCCAAGGATTTCAGCTGGAGGAGGAATGAGGCCCTTCATTTCAGTTCCTTAGAGCAGGCACACTGCAGAAACTGCTGGTACACGCTGCGGTCCCAAACCCAGTGGGCTGTGCTTACCTCATCTTGTTCACGTAGGTGAGCAGGGCCAGGATGTTTTCTTTAGTCGTGGGCAGTGTGACAAGAATGGGGCCTCCAAATAAGGTCACTCAGGATGTGTTTAACAACACTGGGTGAAGTCTGTGGCAAAGGCAACTGCTCACACACACACACACACACACATACACACACACAGCATCCACGGTACATTCCCTCGGCTCAGTGCGTCAGTATTCCTAGAATAACTGCTGGAGAGGCACTCCACCCTTGTGCTTCCAGTGCTGGGGGTGTGATCATCTCAGAGTCACTTGTAACAGTGATTTTAAGGAAGCAGAGGCAGAGGGACAGGCCCCTGATTTCTGTGACCTCTTTTGAAGAGATGTAGTGCAAAGGAAATTATTAAGAGCAGAGGTCGTTTCAAATCTATCAACCCAAACTCCTGTGTGAGCTGAGCAGCAGAGAGCAAGAGGCTTCCTGAGGCCAGCACAGGCACTCAGATGGCACAGAATGCTGCAAAAGGGCAAGCCACCCACCTGTTTACAGATAAGTCAATATGCTTTATTAGGCAAGAGTGCTACAGGTGCTCCTACGTGATGAAAAGAACTCCAGCACTGGGAAGGGACGTGTAGTTTCACTCGTAGGAGAATCCTGGAAGGCAAATCCATTAGATTGAGTAGAAAACTTTTTTTTTCTGATGGTCCACAAAGCCCTTTTAAAAGATAACTGCAGGTCTCTTCTAGTAACTTTAACCTATTGTAAAAAAGAAGCTTGCCTTTGCCTCATGAGTCCTCTCTAGGACTGAAGGGAAAAGCAGTAAAAGAAAGCAGCACAAGGAATGACATTTAGCTACTGAGGGTTTTACAGCGTTAAGGTGGTAAGTTTGGACTGCAAAATGACCTAAAGCTGAAACTCAAAGCAGTCAAAATGGGGGAAGGCACAGAGCTCCTGTGACCCTCAGTTCCTTCTGTGTACCATTTGCAGTTAAATGATGATACCAGGGAGGCCTGAGTGTCACCCGTGTTCCAGCTGAGGCACCTGCCCCAGGTGAGTGCCCAGAATACCTGGCTAAACCTGAGCTGAGCTGCCTCTGGAGCAAGGAGCAGGAGGCAGCAGGAGCAGGCCTGGGACAAAGGCATGGCAGGGAGGGAGGGGAGTGAGACTCACTAAGGGCTGCAGCATCAATCACAGAATCACAGAATTATTTGGGCTGAAAGGGACCACAAAAATCATCTTGTTTCAACCCCCTGCTATGGGCTTGGACACTTCCCCCCTAGTCCAGGTTGCTCAATTATTATATTGGATAAATTTCATCCTGAAAGCTGGGGTCTGTCTTATCCATATTTTCCTTTCATCTTTTGCTCTGGAGTGAGGATTTCCTCACTTTACCTCGGTTCCTGACATTGACAATAGGTGGTAGCTCCTCCAGGCTGTCTCCCAGCTCCCTTTCCAGGATAAATCTATGGAGTATTCTGCACCACTGTGGCACCTGACACTGGCAGTGTAGCACCCCTGCAGTGGGAAGTGGAAAATATGGCAATGTGAAATGGTTGTGATCTTTAAATTCAGTCCCATTTTTTTCCTTTTATTTCTCTCTACAACAAGCAATTTCTGTTAATTATCAGCAATTTTTTAGCTGAGAACTGAGAAAAGCCATCTCAATTCATCAAACACCATAGAGCAATATAAAAATCTAAAAAATCTATACCAGCTTCTGTGGGAAAAGTTGCAGAAATATTGTTATTGCTGATGCATCAGCAAAACATGCAAGAGAAGAAAGGCTGTCATCACTTCTATTCTAACAGACTTGGCTGAAGGAGTAAAGCAGCTTTCATACACCTGGCTACCCCATCAACATCTGAATGGGTAGAGGATAAGAGAAATGGCCACAGAAGGAATAATGGACCAGCCTGAAATAAAAAAGACATGGACTGTAAAAAAAACCAAAAACCCACAACAAACCACATATAGTGGGTATTTATAGGTTTAAAGCAACAAAGTCTATGAAAAAGCAGAATTTTTATCATTTTCACAAGCAGGGACTTAATAAATTCACTTTAGTTCAGCAGATTAAACAGAACTTAGTAAAGTCTGGAGTTTTATTGACACTGTGGGAAACTTTAGAAAATGCCAAACAATTTAACTTTGTAAAAGTAATCTTTGCTTGTCTGATTATTATAAAAACATAAACAGATGCTCACAACTGGCATGCGCTTAAATGAGGTTGAATAAATTTTTCAAATATCTGAGAATGTTTTCTGTGCCACCAAGGCACTGGAGAAAGATCAGATCAGTGCATGCTGGCAAGCACAGCAAAAAGTCATGATGAATATAAAACATCAAACCAGAAAAACTGCAGTCACAAAAGAATGACAGAATATTCCAAGAGGGTATAGTGCCTCTGTGAGACACTTCTGCAACTGAGGTATCAATATCCACATTTCCATAGGAGTCTAATCAAGGGGGCAAAGAAAAAAAAACCAGAACAACCAACTAACCAACCAAAAACCCCAAACATCTGTTTTAAGATCAGAGTGAAAAATATGGGTGCATAATTTCAACAGTAAATGGAGATATTTCNCCTCCTCAAACAAAAAAAATATATATATATATAAGAAAAAATAACTCTCCTTTCCATCTAAGCTACCTTTTCATTTAAAGCATTTCAGATGTTATAACCAGCAAAACATCTGAGGCCTGGACTGTCTTTCAGTGCAGCTAGATTTGTCAGCCTGCTCAGTTTAAGATCTGACCCTTATACACTTTGGCTAAAAAGTGCTGTCATTTACACAGGTGAATATACTGTGACGCAAGTCTCTGGATTTACACAGGTGTGGCAGCAGAATTTGGCAGGGTTTTACTCATTTTAAACAATAAAAAAACCAAAATCAGATCCACTTTTGCAGTGGTTTGCAGCTGTATCAATCCATTTATGTTATCAATATGCTGATGGTACAGCTCCAGAGCTTGTTAATGAAACTAAGAACTTTTCATGCTGTGTCCAGCTAGAGACTGAAGCTGAACCTTACACTGCTACAGTTAAAATCCTCAGGTTTCATTACGGAAATATTCATTTATTGTTTGGTACTTTTGTCAAGTTTATATTAAATTTTGAAAGGAACCTTAACACAGTTTTGAAACCTGCCACTCCTATCATTGACTCACCCATATACAGCGTCCCATTAGTACAGCATTTTCATGTAATAAATGGAACCATCTTTTTTGATATCAAAAAATTTGTTTGTAAAGACCCACAACATTGGCATGACATCTGAGAAGCAGGTCTTGTATCTTGGAACATTTTTTACAAACTGCCAGCCAGATGTGCAATGCAGGAGCAAACATCCAGCTTTTAAGTGTTTTACACATTATTTTCAGCTGGTTTTGGCCAACTTTAGATTATTTGTGTGACTCAGAAGGAAACAGGAGAAAGAAAAGGGACAGTTTATTTGAAGTAGGCTCTGCTCATATCAAGATCCCTTCACTCGAATGGAGTGGCAAAAATATCAGCCCAACAAGCTTGGTGTAGAACTTAGACCATAATGAAAAGGGAATGAGGCTCAGGACAACTTAATACTAACTTTTGGTACACTTGCAACAAAATTTTATCTGTATTTGATGTTTCCTCTAAATCAGAATGCAGCTTGGAAACGGTGAGGGGAGGTGGGAGTCTGAATAAACATGTCTGGCAAAAAAGAAAGATAATTCAGGTCCGAAGGGTCATTCCCTTCAGTTCAAGTGCAGTGGATTGCCCTTCCTGGATCCAACAGTAGAGGCGTGGGAAGCTTTCAGATGTCACAGGGTTGTAGATAACATTTGAACATATGATTAGCTTTCGTGAGCTGTCTTTAGAAACCTTACATTTTTCCCCCACACACCTTAGCCAGAGATCCTTCCCTTGAGGTTTCGGGACACTTAAAATGTTGCTTTGCCAAAAATCAAGGATGTGGAGAAGGTTTTCCTGTGTGATGTCATGTTGCTGCCCTTTATAAGCCTCTGCAGAGAAGAAGGGATCCTGTCTGAGGATTCACACTCCAGGCACGAGGGGAGGTGAGGAGCAGACGCTGACCCACCATGGAGCGGCGAGCCATTCCCCAGGGCATTCCCTGCAGCTCCCTGCTCCTGCTACTCTGCAGCCTGAAGGCTTCCCTTGCCTTTCCCAACTCCTCTCCACTGCTGAGTCCCAGCTGGGGCAATGGAGACCGCCTGATGCACCTCTACACTGACACTGAGAGGAGCAGCTTCCACCTCCAAATCAACGCTGATGGCTACGTCGACGGCGCTCCTCACCAAACCATCTACAGTAAGTGGCTTCCTACAGACCTCCATGGGAGTAGGGGAGGGACAAGGACATTTTTTACTTCCTCACCACCTATAGAAAATCCCCTCTTCTCATTAGGCAGGCAGGCAGAGGAGCACAGCCATGGGATAGGAAATGCACATCATCATAATTCTCCTTTTGTTTAACAAATAAAATCCCTCCAAAGAAATCTAGTGGATAGATTCATTCCTTGCCTAGGACAACTAAAGTCCTATGGTTCTTGTAATACCCTGCAAGGAAAAACCAACTGAATTATCCTTCACTTCATGATTTTACCCCCAGTTTCTGGAGAAAGCTCCTATTAGAGGTTGGTAATGATATCCCCCAAATATCTGCTTCCCACTGATGGTGCTACCAAAGGAACTGCACTGAGGGAACTCACCAGAGCAGGGCTGGAAAACTGATGGCATCCATAAAATCTGTATTTTGGGGTGGAGGGCTGAGAACTACTAACAGTTAAGTTTCAGTGTACACAGAACATGGGCATGCAAAGATCAGTGGAAAAGGGGAAAACTATGGAAACTATGGAAACTGGCATAAAGGAAGTGTTGAGCCGTTGGGGTTTATGAGAAGAAGGTTCTTTCATGAGGTTCTTTCATGAGAAGAAACTATACCCTAGTATCACTAAAAGGTTCTCAAATTGTGTCTTCAGAGTTTATTTAATTATAAATTTTATTATTCTATTTCAACACAGAATAGTTTTTTCTTCTTCCTTTGCTAAATACTTGGTCCAAGCTCTTTAGTTAGTACACAAATGTAGGAAGGGTTTAAGACTTAAGGGCTCTTTTCCAGCATTTCAAAAATACTTCTCTCTTAGCAGCATTCAAATCACAAGCAGCTATGCATCATAAAATCAGGTTGTTATTGTTATTATTATTATTATTATTATTATTACTATTATTATTATTACATCTATTTGATACACTCAGTTAAAAATCTAAGCCTAGGTAATGAAGCTTTTACATAAGTAAATAAGGATGGTTTTAAAAGTTAAAATTTAATTAATGAGGAAAAAAATTTTGCTATTTTTTAAGGAATTGATAAAGCAACACTCACAGAAATGTTGGCACTGTCTTATTATTCTTCCTACATATTAAAATATTTTATGAAACTAGTTTTAGATATGTTGGTCAAGAACCATTGTGGGATTTTAGAAAACAGCAAAATATCACATTTTCCCATATATGCCATGAAATAAGCATAGCAGGATTGGAATGGTGGAGCAGGAAAGATGGAAATCAGACAACAAAAGGGATATTGAGAGGGAGAGTGACTGATTTGCTGCCACCAGACAATGGGAAGTGCCAAGTTCTGCACCAGTATGGCATGGCCTGGGTGTGCACAGATCTCCTAGGTGGGACAAGGCGACAGGCACTGAGTCAGATACAAGGAGCAGATCAAGCAAAGTTGTTATTCCCACTTTACCTGGTACCAGTGACATTGCTCTTGGAGCACTACAGGAACCCCAGGTCATGGTGGATGAGTAGAAGTTGGAGTTGGTCTGGCACAGGGTTTTCAGGGGGCCTTGATCATGATCTGTTGTGGTTTTAGTCCAGCAGAAAGGATGTTAAGGGCAATGTAATGACAGAATCACAGACTGGTTGAGGTTGGAAAGCACCACAGGGGGTCACCTGGTCCCACCTCCCTGCTCCAGCAGGGCCATCCCACAGCACAGGGCACAAGATTGTGTCCAGAGGGGTCTGGAATATCCCCAGTGAGGAGACTCCACACCCTCTCCGGACAGTCTGTTCAGAGCTCAGTCACTGCACAGGACAGAAGTTCTGCCTCATGTCCAGGTGGAACTTCCACCTGAGTACCAGTTCATTCTACTGGTGAATGAACTGATACTGCCCATTCCACTGATGCCACTGCTGGGCACCACTGAAAAAAATACCACAGGGCAGTGACAAAGGTGAGTGGGACAAACTCCCCCTGGATGTGGGCAATGGCAGAACTGAGGGCAATGTCCTCAGACCACAATTTGAGACTTCAGAGGGGGAAAAAAAAGTCTTTGGGAGGTTAGTGCCACATTGGAACAAGACACCCAGAGAGGTGCCATCCATCCTGAGAGTTTTCCAAAGCCACAGCAAACCTGATTTAGGGTGGGCAACAGTCCCAGGTCATGTGGGAGATTGGTTTGAACTTCCAGAGGTCACTTCAAGCCAGAGCATCTGTGGATCTGTAAATGCATTGTTGAAATAGATTTGATGTTTTTGTTGTTCTGAACAGGTGCCCTAATGATCAGGTCTGAGGGTGCTGGCTCAGTAATAATCACAGGTGTGAAGAGTGGACGTTACCTGTGTATGGACACAAAAGGAAACATATTTGGCTCGGTGAGTGACCTCTCCTAAGCCTTGAGGCTGAATGGCCAGTGCATTGTGCTGCTGTGGTGCCCATTTCCCCAGCCAGGGCAAGCCTGGGTAGCTGCAGGTGGAGGGGGAAGTGTTAGAGAAGATCTGACAAAGGTCAAACTTTGCTCTCTCCTTTGATTGTATTAAGTTGTAGAGCTGACAAAAATCATCTGAGATCCTGCCTGGGTAAATAAGAAATAAGGACCAAGATAAAAAAAACAAAAACAAAAAAAACACCAAAACCACAAAACCAACCAATCAAAAAACCAACAACAACAACAAAACCCCTACTTTTCCATATTGCAGAAATTAGATCCAGTGAGGGACCAATCTGTAGAACAGAGCCATGGGTGGGCATGGGTGGGGACCCTCTGGAAGAAAAAAGGGTTTATCATTAAAATTCCTTTGCTGAAAGCATGGACATGCAACTCTGATCTGCATTTGGGTCAGACACAGACCTGGGAGATTAGAAAAACACCTGCTGCAGGATCTCACCCTTCTTTCCCTCTTTAACCAGTGCTTGCAATTCATCAGACTCCTCTGCTCACAGGTGTCCTATTTCTTCCCCTCAGCATTACTTCAGCCAAGAGGACTGTGTGTTCAACCACAGGACGCTGGAAAACGGGTACGATGTGTACCAATCCCCCAAACACCACTTCTTGGTGAGCTTGGGCAGAGTTAAACAAGCCTTCTCCCCTGGTATGAATCCACCACCATACTCCCAGTTCTTGTCCAGGAAGAACGAGATCCCTCTGTTCCGATTCAACACCCCCGAGCCCCACAG
>WBNQ01022837.1:47250-60007 GCA_013401375.1 Spizella passerina | reverse complement strand
ATAGATATAGATATAGATATATGATATAGATGCTCAGTAGACAAATACACTAGGAGCAGCATCTCATTTAAAGCATGGACATTCAACACATGACCCTCAGCCTGATATTTGTGTGGAGATTTTTTTCTTCCACTGACACTCATCCCCAGCATACAAAATTCAAGTGTCTTTGTGACTGAGGTCACAGTACAAATGCCTCTGTATGAAGCCCTTCACATGAGGATAAACTCAATTTTCCTTTTGCTTGCAAAAAGGCTAGAGGAAGTTATTTTGCACATGTTAGAAACCAGTATTTTCTCTAAAGAACTGTGACCTTCTCTAAAGACCTTCCTCTTCACAACAAAGGAAGGATCCATCTTCAATTCAGAATTTTTGAAAAAGACATAAAAAAAGGAAACAAAACCACACAAGTACCCTCACAATTAAAAGTAAATAATAAGGCCTTGCTGATTTCAAGTGAAGAACTGGAATTTCTGAGAGAAAAAAAAATCAAACAGGAAATGCTACAATCACATGCTGCTCCTTAAATACTAAACTTTACCATTAAAGCATCATATTTAAAAAATTCATAACTTAATTTTGGCTCTGCTTCATCCTTCGGCAAACAATTTATTGTCCCTGATGTGAATTGTTCAGTTTCCAGTGATTAAAAAGACATCAAGTAGTGCTGTCCAATGCTAAATCTACCATTCAATAAGGCAAGATACCCATGAGCAGGAAGCTACATTTTCAAATTGTTCAATATTTGATAATAAATTCTTTTGGCACTTACTCTCTCTCGCAGTCTTGCATCGTACTTGATTTCCAAATCTTTGCAAAACCTGTTTTTTCCTAGAATGGCAGCAGCAGTCTAAAAAGTGAATATACAGTCACATCAACTGGGCAGAACATAGACAACCACCAGAGCCAAGGTGAATGCCATCAGCAGCATCCAACAACCCAAATCAACAAAACAGAAAGTTTTTCAGCTACCAGTCTGGCACAATTGCACAGATGGCCCAGGCCAGGCCATAGAAATAGAAAAGCTGCAATCTTCTGGCAATTCCTTCCCAATTCAAAGTACAGAACAGCTGAAGAAACAGCACCCATGAGAGGTGGCCAGCAGGGTTTACTGGGATAAGAGCCACATCTTCTGTTGAATAGAACACACAGCAATCGTGTGGACATTCTTTACATGGACTACACAGGCCAGACTCACAGCTGTGCTCCCTAGAACTGCTCAGTTAATCCAACTGAACAAACATCTGACACTGTCTGGCTGCCACAGCCAATCCTTAGGGCTGGAAGGAACCTCTGGAGATCACCCTGCCCAGGCAGGGTCACCTGGAGCAGGTGACACAGAAGCATGCCCAGGTGGGTTTGGAATGTCTCCAGGGAGGGAGACTCCAGGCCCTCCCTGGGCAGGTTGTTCCAGGGCTCTGCCACCCTCAATGTACAGAAATTCTTCCTCATGTTGGAAGGTGGAACTTTTTGTGTTTTGGCTTGTGTCCATTGCTCCTCATCCTGTCACTGGGCACCACTGGAAAGAGCCTGGCACCATCCTCTGACACTCCTTGGAGATATTTCTATGCATTAATGAGATCCCCTCTCAGTCTTCTCCAGACTAACCAGGCCCAGCTCCCTCAGTCTCCCCTCATAAGAGAGATGCTCCAGACCCCTCATCACCTCTGTGGCCTCCAATGGGTCCTCTCCTTGTCTTTCTTGGGAACCAGAGGACAGCTACTCCTGGTTCTTACATGCACCCAAGTGTGAAGGCTGTGCTGGCTTCACAGGCAGTTTGAGCTGTGCAAACATCCACACCCAATCAATCTGACATTTAAAGAACTCACTTTGAAAATGCTCCTTGGATTCTGGCACCGGTAAGCAGCCTTATTGTACTACTGGCACATTTAACATATTGCTTAGGACAAATTTGGTCTTGGAACTTTAACCTTCTCAAAGAATAAGGCAGAAATAAAGACAGGGTTGAATCCACTTCCTTGTGTATATGCACAGTATAGTTATTTGTATGATCATATGCAGGAATTTCCTCTTTTGCAACAGAACTTGTACATTCCTCCCATACTTGAGCTGTGAAGTGACAGTGTAGTAACAGGCCCTTCATAGAACTGCAGCTGCCAAGAAAGCTGCACATGGACCACTTAGAAACCTCAGCTTTACACATCTTTGGGAAAGCTTTCCCAACATCTGGACAGCTTGTCAAACAAATGGCAATATACATGTCCTGTATGTAAAGGAAAATTCAGGTCTTTCACATTAGGAGAGTGCAATTCTGAAAGTGCTTTTCATGGAAAAGGTTGTCTCTAATAAAAGAAATAATATCCCAAACCACTTCCCATAAAGCAGGCACACAGCTTTATGAAAGTTAGAAAGCACTCTTAATGTTTTAAAATATCACTGCCATTCATACACATAAAGGAAGTGACTCAGGCAGCTATTCTGCATATTTAAAATATCCAACTATTGCACTCTTCCCTCCTTGTCTCTTTTGTTTTCTGCTTAAGTTGTGCTGCTACAGCAGTTTCTGGAACTGTGCTGCAAAACTGATGAGCAACGTTGATGGTGTATGTTTTGAGGGGAAAAAAAGGAGATTTATCCTACATTTGGTTGATCTGGTTTACATCACAGCTTCACAGACTTCTAGCAGGACAACACAGCAAAAAGCAAACAAACAAGAATGGCTTAGGAGTTTCAACCCCTATGTGTCTCTTGAAAACACAGAATCAGTAACAGAAGAATTAAAGATAGGGAGACATGACATTCCTAGAACAGCTGACCTCTAACTTTAAAAGTTTTGCTTCTGTAATTTTGAGTATTTCATAATTCTGCACACAAGGTCACATATAATCCCCATGCAGTAATTTTCCTCTTTATTTAATCTGTACTGTATATTCACTGCATCAAGGCAAGAGGTGTGAGATGCCTGACAAAGTCCAACATCTCTGCCCATTTAATGATCCTTGTACTGATTTCACAGCAAAACTTGACCTTGCCTACATTGGTCTGCACTCCTCAAAGGAACACAGCACACAGCCACAGTGCCTGGGACACCGCAACAATGTCACAGCCAGTCTGGTTTGCTTCTTAGAGAAAAACTCAGTCCTGTCTGTGATGATGGGGACCACCAAGTCCCCATTACTCCTTTAGCAAGAACAATGTCCATATAAAATAACAGCAAATCATGGAACCATGGACTGTTTTGTGTTGGAAGCCACCTTAAAGATCACCCAGTTCCAACTCCCTGCCGCAGGCAGGAACACCTTCCACTATCCCAGGCTGCTCAGAGCCCCATCCAACCTGGCCTTGGACACTTCCAGGGATCCAGGGGCAGCTTTTGGCTCTGTCACTGCATTATTTTTGCATCACCAACAGCAAATAAATGCCAGATTTGGGAGCCAGCTGTTGCCTTAAGAAGCACTTACCTGCTTTGCTCGAAGGAGGTCACTTGAAAAGACGTGGGTAAACTTCACATTACTAAGAAATAAACCAGCAGCATCTGCTTGCCTGAAACCAGTTGCAGAGAGTGGCTCATCCACTCCTTGACCTACAAAATAAAACCCCACAACATTAAAACATGAAAATTTTAGACCATTTAGCAGCTGACCAGGCATGTCAGCAATAAAGAAACTGCCCAGTCATAAGAAAAACCTTCTCCTTTAGCAAAACCAACCATTAGGAAAAGTCACTGCTCTTCTGGTCTTCCCTAAACTCAGTCACACATATTTAATGATAAAAAGGAGTAAAGCCTAGGAAGACAGAAGGATCATTGTCAATGATAATTATGTTAATCTATACCTTTGACAAATTTAAACATAAAACAGAGACCTACATTTAATAAATGTGACCATTTTTAGAAGGGTCACTAGTTCCTGCAAGAGGTATCTCACAGCTGAAACTCCATAAACAGATTTGTTAAACGAAAATAAGACCACAATACTGCTGAGAGAATGAGATGCAAACACAATCCATTGTACTCTCTTCCTCTCCACCTCACATGCTGACAGTAATGCTCACACAAGCTGGAGCAAACCCAGCTGCAAAGCAACAAACATCCCAAAAATTGTTTCCAGCCAGGAAGTCTGTGAGAATAACTGGTCACAGAGCTCTAGGACAGTGCTGAGAGAAGCAGCACTTTGGAAATCCAGCCTGAGCTGGACAGGTGTGCTCCTGCCACAGCTCAGAATCTGCAGGAAAACCCAGAACTGTGGCAGGGGGACAAATGTGTAACAGACTGCTACATCCACACTTTTTACCCATTCTAGTTCTGCTGGAAGCCAGAGCAGACAGAGTGAAATTCCCATCAGATTCAGAACAAAGAAAACAAACTACTTTCACCCAGAAAATGCACAATCCAACAGCAAAAAACAGGACACCAGAAGTCCAGAAGCTGAGTTCTGAGCACCTCATCTGTAATTCAGACATGTGAGACGTCTGACCCCAGTGTGCTGGTAAAGGCTTACACCTCAATTCACAAGAGGCTTGCTCAAAACCAGAAGCTATGTTCTCTCCACACTGGAGAGGAGCCCTATACACATCATTTGACCCAAGGAGCTAGGAAATCAAAAGACATCATCAATATTTTTAAGCAATTAAAGCAAGGGAATATTCTTTACTCATTTTATTATGATCACAAATCCATGTTGCAAGAACTGTCAATGGCAATGCCAGAGGGAGGAAAATCTGGAAGCACAAACTCCTTCAGAATATGAAGTATTGTAGAAAGCTCATTTATCCAGAGTACAACCCCAACCATGATTTTCCTACAACAGACATACAGGCAGCTCAGTGTGCTCAGTTCTGGGTGTGCAAGCCAGCAGCCACAAAGGTGAAATCTAGTTTTAAATGTGTCTACTCAAGACTGCCTTCCTAGAAAGAGCTGAGATTGAGCAGTTCAAGCATTTAAACAACTTTTACTTTTCATTCTCCCTTGCCCTACTGCAGGTTTTTACTGCATGTAACAGATTCCCTTCTTGAGGCAACAGCCCCCTTCACATCAGGATCTTTACTCATCCTTCTGCAGCTCCTTTTCCCAGAAGCCCTTTTCCCAAACTTCCTATTACTGGGATTTAACACAGTGCTATGGAGTCCTTAGTAAAAGGTGCTGCAACATATTTTTTCCTTGTGTAGAAAAAGGAACTCTTCTAATACTCCTGTTAAAACACAATGTGTATCAGAATCTGTAGATATTCTGTGGAGGGTGACTTAAAATCTTCTGTACTGTTATGAAAGCCATGTCCTGGCTTACACATGAAGTCTCTAAAGGTTTACAGCATTATTGCTTAATGACATCTGAGCAGTTGGTGAAAGGATTTCATCATGATTCTCCATCTCTAACCAGGTAACAGAATAACTCTTACTAACCTTGCAGTATCTTGTCTTTGTTGTATCTCGTTTCTCCACTGAAAGAGATTGTAAACAACAACAACAAAAAATTAACTTGTCATAATTTAAGTGGATTTTCAAAAACATTGTTGTATTAAATACCAACAAGAGACAACACCACCTGAATGTAAAAAAAAATGAGACAATGCAGCGCAAACCCTTTTCAAAACAACACACATGAAGATTTTACAACAATGAAAAAACATTTTCAAATCAATTCCAATCATGCTGCCAGCTTTTAATGAGACAAAGCCATCTGGAATAAAAGTAAGAGAAGTGATTTCTTAAATTTATCAGAAATGCAGCACAATTTATCTCTAACAAGTACACCTCCATGCTGGAGAGAACAAAGCTGCAGGAAGACTGTGGAGCCTTCTTTTGACAAACATGTTGCAGCTGGTTCTCTGAACTTTACAGGGAAGCAGTTTCAGAGATTATCAAGGGTAGCAATAAAGTTGCACACCTGGCAGAAAAAGAGACTAGGAAGCCAAAGCAGAAGAAATCATAGGCTCATGGAATGAACTGGGTTGGAAAAGACATTAAAGATCACCCAGTGCCAACCCCCTGCCATGGGCAGGGGCACCTCCCACTATCCCAGCTTGCTCAGAGCCCCATCCAGGCTGGCCTTGGACACTGCCAGGGATGGGGCAGTCACACTTCTCTGTGCAACCTATGCCAGGGACTCAGCACCCTCTCAGGGAACTTTTTGTACCTGACAGTCAATCTAAGCCTCCCCTCTGTCAGTGTTAAGCCATTCCCCCCTTGTTTTGTCACTCCAGGCCTTTGTCAAGAGTCTCTCTCCATCTTTGAGGTCACCCCAAAGCCTTCTCTTGTCCAGGCTGAACAATCCCAATTCCCTCAGCCTTTCCTCCCAGCACAGCTGCTCCATCCCTCTGATCCCCTTGGTGTCCCTGCTCTGGCCTGGCTCCAGCAGCTCCCTGTCCTTGCTGTGCTGGGCCCAGGGCTGGATGCAGCCCTGCAGGGGGGGCTCAGCAGAGAGGGGCACAGGGGCAGAATCCCCCCTGCCCTGCCGCCCTGGGGCTTAGAGTAAAAAAGCTCAGCCTTCCTACAAATTAAGGAGTTTTCTCCTGACAGCTGCAGGAAGCTGGAGCTACTTGGTTCAGTCAGCCACAAACCTCTGCCAACAGAGCGGGAGAAAAAAGTCACCTTAGGAATTCCAGCCGAGTCACAACCACTTTAACCTTTCACTGGAGAAAGGTTCACACCACCCTTGCCCCGCCTGAGAGGTTTTGCTCAGCTCCCCCCTCCCGCTGCCCGTGACCGAGGAGGGGACGCGGCCGCCGGGGCACGGCCAGCGCCGGGGGTGCGCGGGCGGTACTCACTGCCGCACGACCGTCAGCCCGAACCGAACCATGGCGCACGGCAGCTCAGGTGAGCCCAGGTGAGCCCAGATGTGCCCAGATGTGCGCAGGTGGACCGCAGGGGAGCGCACGTCGCACCGCCCGCACTGCGGCGCCGCGCGCCGCGCCGTGACGTCATGCCCCCGCCCCGCGTGCCGCTCTGACGTCACCGGAGGCGGCTCCCGGCAGAAAAGGAGGATCCGGGAAGGGTTTAAGGCTCTGTGATGGTCGGGGACGGCTGGCACTGCTCCGCGCCACAAGCGACAGGACAAGAGGGAACGGCCTCACGGGAGGCTCGGCTTGGGCATCGGGAAGAAATTCTTCTCCCAGCGGGATAAGCAGCATCAGACAGGCTGCGGGCAGCAGGCAGTCACCGCCCCGGTGGCATTTGAGCGGCGCCTGCGGGCAGGGTCAGTGGTGGGCGTGGCAGGGCGAGGTTTACACCTGGACTGCTGCACCCTAAATGGTTCCGCATTCTTACTCCGCAATTGCTTTCGCCTTAAAACTCCGGGTTTGGCAGCGTCTCATGCCGCTGTTGTTAAGGAAAGTTCCTGGTCTAAGCATCCCGGAGCCGCTTGGAGTGACACTCGCGGTGTCTGAGCTGGGACTGAAGCCCCTTCCCAGCTGCATCTCCCGCACTCCCAGTAGGACCGGGTTTCCTTACCGGCTCAGTTCCAGGTTTCCCTGACCAGAGTTTCGGATGTCCAGTTCCGTAGCATCCTTCAGTCACGGTGCAATTACTAAATGACAACAGCCCGAGCTGGTGGCCTTGCACGAGGGACGCAGCACAAGGGAACCCTTGCGCTTTTACACCCTCACAGATTAAGGGTAGGAAAGTCTGGCTTTTCATCTCCTGCCGCGTCTCTGAGTATCCATCCCCTGCCCGGTGCCACAGGGCTGGCAGTTCCCAGCCTCTTGTCTCAGCTGGGCTGCTCCAGAGCTCAGCCTGCAGTTCCTCTGCAGCTGCACCCCGAGCTCCCTGCACCGAGTGTGTTCCTCCACACAGGGACCAGGGGATGGACCCCGTTTGCCCCTTTGCAGAACACAGAATGCTTGGTGATGTTCACTCTGGTTGCATCAGCTCAGTTAACACTGATTAGCAGCAGCACTTTGCTCAGGGTAATATCAATATATTGATATTTATATGTAGATAGATAAAAAACATTACTCACAAGTCAGTTGTGGCACTCACAAGGCAGCCTGGGCAGCCTAATCACACCCTGGATTAACCATCAGCAAAGGTGAGCTGGTTGCAAGGAATAGTTTAAAGCAGCAATTTCCAAGGCACAGCAGTGTGAGATGTCAGCACCCACATCCAGCTGGGACCACACTGCTCTTGTCCTGCAGAACCCACAGAATCACAGAATGGCCTGGCTTGGAAGGGACCTTAAAGATCATCCAGTTCCAACCTCCTGCCATGGGCAGGGACATCTTCCACTGTCCCAGGTTGCTCCAAGCCCTGTCCAACCTGGCATTGGGCACTGCCAGGGACCCAGGGGCAGCCACAGCTTCTCTGGGCAGCCTAGAAATTCCTGCTGGTAAAATGGACAAAGTAACATAAGAAGTGACTGGAACTCATACTTTTCCCCTCAGAAAGCTGAAGTTTTATGGCTTACAGACAGTGTGATTAACCAAAATATTAGTTGATCAGCTGAGTGTATTTCCTTCGGGATTTTTCAACCTGATCAAATAAATGCTATCTAAAAATCCGATAAATTCTTCTGGGTTGCCTGGAGGTCTGACCTCAGTTTGAAAGTGGTTTGTGCTTTAACACCAAATACATTCTATATGAAGACTGAAACATAATTTGTTTCAATAGCTGCTTAAAGCAGATGCAAAAATTAAATATTTAGTGCAACAGTTGTGTCTGTTTAGTTTCCTTTTTATCTTCCTTTTGCAGCGTGGCGTTACCCTCAAATTTCTGCAGTGCCTCTCCACAGATTTTGGAACTGACATTTTCACATTTTCACACCAGTGACAGTCTCACCTGTAAATGAGCCAGTGCCAACTGGATCAGCTCTGACCTATTTCTGTTGTATCACCATTAAAAACAACTGTGTTTTGCTGCAGTGATAAAACTCCCAGCTGTGTCTCACATGTGGTTTAGAGGATCAAGTCTCAAACGTGAGCCTACACTGTTAACATCTCTTCCAAGCGCATACTGAAAGTATGAAAGTACACCTCTAAGTGCACACTGAAAGTACATGTCCTTTTGCAAAAGTGACAGTCCTTCAGGCAAAGTTTGAGACAGACTTTGTCTGAAGTCACCCACTTTGGGTGACACACAAACCACATTGGCTTTGCGAGAAAACAGCTTGGAAAGCCTGTACCTTCTGACTTAGAGCCTCATGGCCTAGCTGCTAGATGAGGTTTCCCTTTTCAATTGTCATTTGGGATCTGATCTTGCTCCTTGTGCTTACAAATACACCCAGCAGAAACCTTTGCTGAATTTCTTCAGTTCTTTGCCATAGCACTTCTCTGCCTGCGTAATGCTCCTCTGAAGGATTTACTGGCCTGAAGAGAGGCATAACCCTGGCAAATCCTACCCAGAGATTGTGCTGCCGGCAGGCCTCAAATTGGCTCTGCTGAGAACACAGTTCCTAGAAATTCATTCGTGGCAGAGTGACTTCGGGGATGTTTTTAATTGTTTTTAAGCTGGTTCTCAGTGCGGTATACGGGCTGCGAGCAGGGAGCAGGGGCAGCCCCTGGGCCGAGCACCTTCCCTTCTTCTGGAGCTGTAGCAGCCGCGGGACGTTCCTTCGGCCCCGCGGGATTCCCGGGATTGTCCCGGGGCCCTGAGGGCCGTGCGCGGAGCACGGGCGCCCCCTGGCGGCTCCCCCCGCGCTCTGCAGCGGCCGCTGCGGCCCTTCCCATTGCACAGGCCTCCCATTCCCGGGATGACGGATCTCGTCCTTGGCCTTGGCGCTGCCAGCGCGCACCAGAAAGATCAATACTTTGTTGTGTCTAAGAATCAGATCCAAAGTAATCAGAATAAAAAGTTTCTCTGAGAAGCAAACAAGCTGAATTTGCAATCATGGAATCATAGAATATCCTGACTTGGAAGGAACTCACAAGGATCCCCCAGTCCAACCCCTGGCCCTGCACAGATATCCCAACAATCCCACCCTGTGCATCCCTGAGAGCACTGTTCAAACGCTCCTGGAGCTCTGGCAGCCTTGGGGCTGTGACCATTCCCTGGGGAGCCTGTTCAGTGCCCCAGCACCCTCTGGGGAAGAACCTTTTCCTGATATCCACCCTGACCCTGCCCTGACACAGCTCCAGCCATGCCCTCAGGTCCTGTCCCTGGTCACACAGAGCAGAGATCAGGGCCTGCAACTCCTCTTGCCCTCATGAGGAGGCTGCAGAGTGTGATGAGTTCTCCCCTCAGAGACAACGTGAGGAAACAGGAAAAATTGAGATATATTTTTGTTTGAATGTGCTGGATGACAATGCTGATTTCATCCCTCATCCTCCAGCTGGTTATGTCCCACTCACAGCTTTGCTCAAGTTCTGAAAACCCTCATCAGAAAAATCAATTTTATGCTCTTCAGGATGCTTGCGAGTCCTCTATCAGATGAACCAGAGCTTTTGCTCTAAGGGTTCCTGAGTAACCTGAGGAGCCAAACACAGC
Source organism: Spizella passerina (assembly GCA_013401375.1). Classification (NCBI taxonomy): domain Eukaryota; kingdom Metazoa; phylum Chordata; class Aves; order Passeriformes; family Passerellidae; genus Spizella; species Spizella passerina. Next base: position 49,633 of record WBNQ01022837.1, on the reverse strand, counting down.
CAGTCTGCTGACCTTTCCCTCTCTCCACTGCTCTGGCCTAATTCTTCTTGCAGTTTCTGCATGTTGCATTCTGGAAGAGCTCAAATAACAACCCAGTTTATTTTTAGAGAAAACTCAATGGCAAGACCAAGCTAGCACCACATCATTCCCACAGAATGACAGGCATTTAAGGACACAGACATTTCCATTTTTACTTGTTTTCTTCTTTGCATCAGCTCCTTTCTCTCTCTCTCTAGCAGGTTGCAGCAAAACTCAGTGTTTTTTCTTACCTCAGCATAAACACCTCAGCTTTACTCCCCTTAATTTGTAATCCTAACAGGTCTTGATTGAATGCTACAGCTGCTGAGGGACGCCCTTCCTCACAGTGCCCCTGGAGCCCAGCAGAGCACTGACCTGGCAAGTGTCCTCACTGAGAGTCCCACAAGTTTCAGTGTTGTCTCCTGGCTGCATCAGCAGGAACATCAGCAGCCCAGCTGGAATACAAACCACCTTTGAGAACCCTTTTAAATAGAACGACAATCACAGAAGCACAGGATGGGTCAGGTTGGAAAGGACCACAGTGGAGCATGTGGTACAGTCTCCCTGCTCCAGCAGGGTCACCCCAGAGCACAGGATTGGGTCCAGACAGCTCTGGAATATCCTCAGTGAGGGAGACACCACATCCTCTCTGGGGCTCAGTCACTGCACAGTTCCAGTCCTTCACAGGCTCCAAGTTGAGCCTAGTAAATGCCAGAAATTGCTGGTAATGTTGTTCAGTGGTGGTCAGAGAAAACCCTGGACTTGTGATGTTTTAAAATCTCTACCTCTTAGTGTAGATAAGCTGGGAAATGTGAGGCTCACAAGACATTTGGCAGGGAAGTCTTCAGGGACTTTCCCTAAAACCACGGGTCCCAAGATTGTGTGAGTATGGCTAGAAAGATCTCTGTCTCCTGACTCTTAGCTTCCTGATTTAGTCCCTATTTCCTATTAATTTTAATTCATTCATATTCATTCCATAATTAATAATAAATTTATATTTCCATCCATGATATTTTCTATTTGTTTCTGTTTATTTTTGCTTGTCTGTTTTTTCATTTTTGCAACATTTGTTTTTTGAGATTTTTTTTTCCTTCTTCCTGTTCATTTTATCTTGAAGTTTGTCATTTGGAGTCTTTGCTTTTCATTTATCTTTGGGTTTGGCAGTATAATTCACTTTATGATGATGTTTCCCCCTGTATGTCTGCCCAAATGCCTCTACTTCATTCTTCAGGGTCTCTTTGCTGTCCCCATGGGAGAAAACGGGCTGGAAATTCAAGAGAAAACTACTGGATGGCAGTGGAGGAGAGGTCAGGCCAAACACATCCCACAGGAGCTTGGTAACTTCACAGCAGGCATCAACAAGCAGATGTGAGAGAGGGGAGAGGTTGAGCATCCTGCCTCTCTGGCCACAGACTGAGGAAGCAGACTCTGGACAATGGACTCATTTCTTCCCACTGGCCTCACCACAAATCCCACTCCTTTTACTCATGGTTTCCCCAGGTTTACAGAAAGAAAAACAATCTGATTTTTTCAGTAGCATTCCAGTGCAACAAACAATTGAGTGAAGATTTAAATCGTATTTCAATTCACTGCAAAAATGTGCACTCTGTGTGGCTTTTCACCAGCTCAATTTGATTCCCACAAAATATTTTGATCCTCCAATTTACCAATTTTTAGGACTTTGTTCTCTTTGAATCTCAGGGGATTATGTGCCAGAATTGCCTATGCAGTGGGAAGGCAGCTACATTTTAGAGGCAGGCTCGTTCTGTGACTGCAGCCTTCATTTTATATGTCTGCTAGCACCATCTATCCAGATCAGAGGCTTTAGAATTACATCCCACCAAGGAAACACCACCATGGAGTGACACAACCAAATTCACTAAAGGAATAAAAGCAAGGCAAGTAAATTTAGGTCAAGGTGAGTTTATTGTCCATACAGCATACCTAATCCCGCCAAAACACTTTTCTTAGAACCATCTTTAAACTAGTCAAAACAATAGGTTATTAATAAAAATGACAACACTGAAAAAAGACCTTTTAAAAGGCAATCAAGACTACACCGTATCAGAGTCTTATCCATCAAAAACAACCTCATGTACTTTCTAAATACTTTTGTTTACACTGATGTCTACTACCACACTTTCTAGCATCCCCTGACCACATAAACATCCACACCTCTTAAAGAGCACATTTGTGAGAGAATAACGTTGACTTGATATGGCATCACACTCAATAAAGAAAAAAAAAAACAAACAAAACCAAAAAAAAACCTAAAACAAAACCCAAAAAAGTTTGAGAACAGAAACTGTGCAACCAAGAGTGATTTCTGAGGTACATGAGAACATGGTAATAAACATAGTGGAAA